>PVIJ01020966.1:0-19647 GCA_004024925.1 Scalopus aquaticus | reverse complement strand
GGAAGGAGCCGGAGGGAGGGAAGGGAAAGGGCACAAAATGGAATAGAAAAGAACACAAGGGACCATGGAGATGGATCACGGGTGAATTGGTGGTGGGCTACCCAAGGGGAATGCAAAATGTAAAAGACATAAATAACAACAAAAATATATGTTATATAAAATAAATAAATAAATAAATAAATTGTTAGGCTTTTGATGTGATGCCAAATTATCCTACAAGAAAGCATTCTAATATGAAATTCTGAAGTTAATTTTCTTTCCCATAACAACACGATATCAAATCTCTTTCCGAGTATATAAAATTATTTTTAGCTGGAGGAAAAAGTATGGTATAGAGAATTCTATCTTATTTGTTAAGGCCTACCTCAGAGTAACTTCTTCTTCCTACTCACAAATCACCCCAGACAAAATTTATTATACCCACTTTAACACACAATTCTCAAACTCCAATTTGCCTCAGAATCATCAGGAAGGCTGTCCCATACACAGTTTCTGATTGGCAGGACACCTAAATTTACATTTCCAATAAGTTCCCATATGATCCAGTGATCACATGTTGAAAACCACTGTGCTGACAGTGTTTATACCAACGAGGAATGCTTTTCTGAGAAGCCAGTATATTATCTCCTCAGGAATATTATGATCTTTTAATTAATGCTATCGACAGAATACTTAAATGTTTATTTGCTTCCCAAATTCATAGGCTGGACTCTAATCCCCAATCTAATGGTATTTAGAAGTGAAGACTTTGGGGGAGTAATTAGGTTATCAGGGGATTAGTTCTCTTATAAGAGGGACTTCACGCCCTTTGTTACTTCTACCAGTGAGTAGACCCTCTATGAACCAGGGAGTGATTTTCACTAGACACTAAATTCAAGTGTATCTTGTTCTTGGACTTCTCAGTTTCTGGAATGGTGAGAAATAAATATTGTGTAAGCCACCTAGTCTATGGTATTTTTATTTTAGCAACACAAACAGATGAAGGCAATGAGTCACATATTCTTTCCCCATCATGGATAAGGAAAGTCACAGGCAAATTTATGGCTTAACTTTCATAAACTATAGTATAACCTAGGCTATCTACATTCTATTATTTCTTCTTTCTTGACCAGATAGGAGAAAAATGTTAGTAAAACAAAACAAAAGCAATGACAAAAAATATTGTGTTATGTAGAGAAAACAATCAGGATTCTATGTTTTTAAAGAATTTTTTGCAGCTGTCCTAATCCTGTAATGAAAAAGTTGAGCTTTTAATAGATTTGTTTTTGCAATGGGTCTTTGAGAAAAGCCTAATTAAACTTATTACTGACTCATTCGGATCCAACTGATTCAATTTAAAAAATAGCTAGTAATTTTCAAAATAACCACAGTTTTATGGCATTTATAAACATCTTTAAAAAAAGAAACAAAGCTACTAGAAGACAAAACGTGTTATAGAAAAGTAAACTATATCATCCGAGGATACTTTATTCTGCTTTGGCATAAGAAATGTGAAAACTGTAAGTTCAATTAAAGCCAAAGATCCATTTATCTTTACTACTTTTTAGTAGATTTCAAAATCTAACTGGCAAGCACTTTTTGGAGCTACAACTGATTTTCATTTTTAACAGGAAAATATATTTCTAAGGTTATTTTCCCCTAGATATTGGAGAAGTTTATAACTTCTCATAACTATATATTTAATTTTTTTCACCTGATATCAATATGTTTTTAATTTAGCTTTTTGGATTTTTTTCCCCCTGAGTCTCAGTAAGGTGTATTGGTTAAGACTACTGGCTTTGAGTTAGACAGACCTGAGTTTGAATCCATGCCTCTGCTGGAGTTGCATATCTGATTTATCTGACCCAAATCCCTTCCACCATATAATGTATACCATGGTTGTATACCTTCGAAGAGGTAAGGTAATACATGCAATGTTTGTATCTGAAACATAGTAATATTGCAACAAGTATTGTTATTATTATTTTATTTTATGCATTTTTTTGAGTCACAAAAAGTGAAATATAGAACTTTTCAAAGCTCAATTCAAGTTCCAGGAAACTACCCCTGACTTCTCTAGTCCTTATTGATTTCAACTTTCTTGGAATTTCTGAAGTATCTAGCAACTTATACCACACGGCATTAGTAATTGATAACAAATTGACCAGTCATTTATCATGTGCAAGGCACTTTACATAGATTATATCATTTAAACCACATGGCAATCTTTTAAGGAAGGAAGCTACTGTGAGTAACACCAATATAACTATAAAGAAATGGTCAAACTTTTCACTTACACAATTATTTCCAGCTAGTAGATCATATGCTATTGTGTCTAGGATGTGGATTATGTTCCTTGACAAACATCTCCCCTACGTATTCACTAAAGCAGACACCACACCAGTAGTGGGCAGACAAATCATACTCTAAATCCTACTGCAAACATCCGTGACTTGGTCACGGGTCCTCCCAGGATTTTCCCAGTTTCCCCTCAGAGTCCTATAGTTGGATTATGTTTTCTATGGATTCTGACCTTGAAAATTGTTTTACAAGTGTGTGTCATTCTTTTCAGTAGTTTTTAACTATTCTTGAAATACTAACTCTGCAAAGGGATTTTAGGTAGATGGCAATCCATCCACACTGGAGACCACATCCTTTTTTCTCCAATGGTACGACATAAATGTTTCTCTGCCTGGTAATGCCTGTTAGAGACAGCTGCTGGTTTCAGATAACAACAACAACAAAAAGAAACCACTTTAGAACAGAAAATTCTCGCCACTATCTTGTTCCTTTTGCTGTTGATGAGTTTCATGTTTCCTCCTGGGGACTGAGCCAGTAGAGATAGCTACAGAACATTACCTCTTCAGAGAAGTTAGCAACAAGAACTATCAGTTGCCTGATTATGTGTGGCCCAACTCATTGGCCCCAGAAATGGAAAATTCTACCTAAAGAAAATCTTTAAAAAAAATCATTTAAGTCTTCACATTTGCTTCACCAGTGAATGACCTCAGTGAGGCACAGACATAAAAAGAGTAAAGCAGCTTGTCTGAGTATAAGGAGCCTCATTGTTAATTTAAATTTTGAAATGTGACTAGAATACTGCTTCCCCATCTAATAATCTTTCTCCTTCACCTGGATGCCTCCATGATGAGAAGAAGTTGCTCTATGAACTTTCCTAAAGCCAGGTACAGGACAAAGCTTGGAGCAGATGAGTTGTGTTTCTGTGGTATGGAGAGATAGGCATTGATAAGATGTTTTTATGATCCTCCTATATATACACACACACGCATATACAGATGTATATATAATATATAGATAGATATGTATGCATGTAAATATACATATACACTTACATGTATTTGTTTTTTTGCAAAATAAACATAGAGATTTTTTATATGGTAAAACACTTTTCATGGATGTCTAATTATCCCAGCATCCCCTGAGGTATAATTATAATTATGCTGATTTTTGAAGGAAAGATTTGGAGACAGAGTGAGTTTCAGTAGCTAAACCAGAGTCACATTAACACTTCAGGGTCCGATTTTCTTACTGCTGACACTGTTTTACCCTCTAGCATTGTTTATTTCACGCTAGTCTCCACAATTTTCCAAATGCATCTTTTCCTAAGCAAATTGAATTTTTAGGCATAGGTCTATGTGTTTATTAGTAATTTCAAGCCTTTTTTTTAAACAACATAATAAACATTTAAAACGTTTTGTGGTTATTTTCCCCCCCATCACCATCCCTTATATTGAATTCATTGACTGTCTCTCCCCTTTTCTTCTTAATACCAGAAACCTCACTTTTTATATTAGTGTCCACTAGTTTTGTAAGTATTTTGTTTCGTTCAGTCATTTGCTATGTAAATATCCATTAATTGTCTTTATCATTCTGACTTGCTTTACTACACAGAATTTCCTTGAACTCCTTCCCTTTTGCTTTAAATGACAACATTTTATCTTTTCTTATGACTCAAAAATATTCCATTATATGAATATACCAGATTTTGCTCCCATCCTCTATCAATGGTCACTTAGGTCATTTCTATGTCCTAAATATTTTAAATAATTCTGCAGTATAGAGCATTGTAGAATATAAAATTATTCGAGTTGATGATGTCAGGTTCTTTGGATAGATGCCCAAGAGTTGGATTGCTGAGTCATATGGTATTTGTAATTTTAGGTTTTTAAAGGTAAAAACCTAGATCACTTTCTAAAGTAGCTATACCAGTTTATATTTCCACCAACAGTATAATAGGGTTCCTCTTTCTCATATCTTTTCCAGCACTTGTCGGGGTCCCTTTTAATATGTG
This sequence comes from Scalopus aquaticus, assembly GCA_004024925.1. Classification (NCBI taxonomy): domain Eukaryota; kingdom Metazoa; phylum Chordata; class Mammalia; order Eulipotyphla; family Talpidae; genus Scalopus; species Scalopus aquaticus. The sequence continues at coordinate 15,356 of PVIJ01020966.1, read as the reverse complement.
CCATTCTCATGAATTTGAGGTGGTATCTCCTTGTGGTTTTGATCTACATTTCCCTTATTAAAAATTATGATGAATATTTTGTTTCGTGTATCTATTGGCCTCTCAAGAATTTTTGACTAGGCTAACTTAACCTTTCCTATCTTCCCCCACTTATAACAGTCATTCTTTAGCGTTCACAAAGAGACACGCCCCCAAAACATGGCGGCAAACAGACGCTAGGATCAGGCTCTCCTACAAAAAATCAATTTATGGAGAAAAATATCCCTAACTTTGAGAGCTGTCTCGAAGAGAACTGGATACCCTACGCAATACAATCAACCCCGGGGGTGCTTTGGACTTAAAAATAAACTGAAGAGTTGGAGTAAAGAGAAGAGAGGGGACATCTAATTCCACACAAAGGAGGAGCAGAGAGGAGAGATGGGTGGACCAGCTTCCCCTGAGAGCCACTGAATACAAGGTTAGAAACTGCGGTGAGGTCGGAGGGCTCCGGCCAGCCGATTGGGAGCGCAACCCCCACTACCCCACCCCACGACCCCCCTCTTTTCCCTGCGTGGCAGCCCTGAGGAGCAGGAAAGCGGAGGGTCACTGTGTCCCATCCCCCACCTGGGGCTAGGTAACATCTCAAAGGGGAGAAAGTCCAAGCAAGAAACATCCCCCACTGGTTGCTAGGTGATAGATGATAGATTAGCCAGAAAAACCGGTTGGGCTGGAAAACCTCCTGCGGAGACCACCTCTTTCTGGGCTTTAGAATGCAAAGGAATAGGAGGGGAAGGATGGAATTTAAGGACTATTGAATGACAATCCCCAAAACCCCTCCCATACCTGTTAAAAGAAAATCTCCTGCTGAAAAACTCTCTGGCCACACCCTCCCCTGCAAAGTGTCAGCATCTTGGCACACGGAGGGCAGCAAAAAACAAACAAACAAACAAAAAAAGACCACAGCAGGTGGTGAACACGGCCCAGCACTCGCCACCCTCCCCAACTTCTAGGCGGCTGCACACTGGCACCCTAGAAACTAGGTGAGGTGAAACGCTGATCAACAGCCACCCACAACCTCCACCCCTGCACCCCTTCATGGAGTAGCAGGCCCCAAGCAGCAGAAAACAAACTAAGACCAGGAGCTCCCAACCCCCCCACCAGACATAACCCCAGGGGCAGGAATAGCCCCAGGCAAACATCGGAGGAAAGAGGGGGAGAGGGGAGAAAGAATAGAAAGACTCTCAGCAAGAACTAATGACAGCAGCAACAACAAGACAACAACATATGTCACTGGAAAGGAGGGGCTGAACCCCAGCAGGGGACCCAACCAGAAACCCCAGAACCTAAGAGCAAAAGGACTACAGAACTCCAAATTCGCATCTCCCCAATACGTTATTTTCTTTATTATTATTTTTTATTTTTTACTAGTTTATTATTATTATCCTTTTTATTCTCTTTATTATTTTTTTATTTTATTTTTTACTATTTTATTATTATTATCCCTTTTTTTAACTTTTAACTTACCTTTTTCTCTTGTTCCTTCATTCCTACTTTTCTTCATCTTCATTCCCCTTTTCTTTCCTCTCCCTGTTTTTTCTTTTTCTTTTTTTTTCTCTTTTCCCCTTCCTCTCTTTTCTCTTTTCTTTCTCTTTTACTACAAACCACCCCTCATCTTCCCTAATTAAACTCGGAACCGGAAACACACTGGAGACACACCACAAGAAACACAAAAATTCAACAAAGAAAAATAAGAAAATCCAGAAGATATCTAATCTCAGCCAAGGCAACTCAGACACTAGGGAACCACAAACACTCCTGAGCAAGTAAAACCAGGAGTCATGGCCGCCAGCACCAGTGGAAAACTCCGAACAGAGCAAAGCAGAAAACCAACAATGGGAAAGAAAAAGTCACAAATGATCCTCAAAACAATACACCACAAAAAGAAAATCCCTCTCCAGAACCCATTAATATGGACATAGAAGATTACATCCACCTAACAGATAAAGACTTCAAAATAGCCATCACAAAAAAATTGATAGAATTAAATGAAAATAACAAAGAACTGAGGGATATAAACAAAGAACTGAGGTACGAGAATGAATCCATAAAGACGAAATTGAAGGAACTGGAAGATTTAAAAGAACTGAAGAATGAGAACGAATCCATAAAGAAGAAATTGAAGGAAATGGAAGATTTAAAAACATTAGTAGAGGAGCTAAAGAAATCCAGAGAAAGCAAAAAAAGTGAATTAAAAGATATGCAGGGAAGAATAAGCACTCTGGAAGATAATGATACTAACAGAATCAAGGCAGAAAAGGAAAGAGAAAAACAAAGGAAAAAGAATGAGGAAAAGCTTCGAGAACTATCTGACACCATGAAAAAAGGAAACATCAGAATCATAGAGTTCACAAAGAACTTGGGGCCTTTCCTAATGTTATTTCACTTTATGTACCTTCAAGTGCAAAACAATCCCTATCTGGACCTTATAACACAATAATCCTCCAAATATAATAAGTATTAATTAATTAATGTAACATTTTGCTTGTCTCCAGTGAGGCATTGATTTAGATACTTATGAAAAGATGGTATAAAAACAGGCATGGTTTCTGCCCTTATGAAACTTATAATCTCATTGTAGTACATTCACCCCACCCTCCTCACCCAAAGAAATAATACTCATCCATCATAGTTACACTTAGGTCATAATTTTTCAATAAAGTTTTCTATAACTTCTATCCCACCAACATTGTTCTTTTATAATCCTCCCACTACAGTCCCTTTCTAGCTATAGAGTCAATAATATAATGAACTAATTTACATTGAAATGTCAGTGTTGGGTATAGCTGAAAATAGCATTCCCTGGAAAGATATTTGTACTTAAGGGGGAAATGATTAAAGAAAAAATAGTTTAAATCAAATAATTAAATGGTGGAATTTCAAATTTGAGACACTTTTTAGCCAGAAAATTTTCTGCATCTCTGAAATCAATGATATTAAGTAATAATATATTTTGTACATGAGTAAATCCAGGCCATCAATAAAACTTACTATTTATCCTGATGATAATAACACAAGGGTCTATACTATCCATTTTCAACTATATGATTTCTCTGCTCCCATTTTTCTCATTTACCATGATATTTTAAAATAAGACCAATGAAGGGAAAGCGATTACTAACTTTACAGCAAAAACCCAGTGCCCCATATAGAATCTAATAGCCCTATGGTAATTTTAAATGCTTCACTTATTTACAGTTACCAGACTACAAAAAGAAATAATGTTCAGTAATTCAGGCTCACCACAATGAAATAAAATTTTATTTTTACTCTAGACCCATTTTCCCTGTGCCTCTCAGGTAACATAATATTCAAATATAGTTTACTAAGGAACTAAATGGGTGCTAATCCATTGATAATTTATTATAGATATATGAGCAATGACTTATGTGTTGAAATGTCTGAGGATGGACACAGGTTTTGTCACACACTAATTGTGGGCTAGCTCTTTAGCCTCCATGTGCCTTTGTTTTTCATGTTCTAATGGAAATTACAATAAGGTTATTGTGAATATCTAGTTTATTATAAATACTTGATATCAACTTTTGTCATTATTATTTAGCAATTATCTAGGTATATGGCCTGTCCTTCCATAAGGTCATGCCTTGGGGAAAAGGGTATATAAAACTATAAAAGTAAACAAAGGAATTGGGGCAAAAGCAGATTGGTCTCTGTGATTGGAATACTTCTCTGTTCTGGTACAAGCAAGAGTTACATAAGGCTTCTGTACTCATCAATAACGGCAATGTCATGAAATAAGATTTCTGTTGGTACATTTTCCTTTGTGACACTTTGTTCAGCACTTCTTCAGTTAAACTTAGTAGTCAGAAAATCGTACTCTGACAAGAAAAAACCTAAGAAGAAAATCTAGTCTATCATTTCTGTGCTAAAAATGAGTAATCTGAAACCTGGAAAGAAAACTCCCCCCCCCCCCCAAACACACAGGGAATTCCAGACCATACCAGGCATAAAACCCAGATCTTACTGTATTCATTGTGCTCACTGCACTTTTTCCAATATATCACACTATTTAATATTGAATTCTCTTTGGATTTGATTTTTTTCTATAATGATTTCATATTTTTGATCTGTTAATCTGCATTCTGCCCCAAGTCTGGATGCTGTCCCATTAGGCATAGTTATATTTTAAGGTAGATTAGTTACGGAAGAAATGGTATGCAGGGAGCCACTATAAGAGTGGCTGATGTGTAGATTGTCTAAGGGAATTCATAAGAACATATTCATCGCTCAAATACCCCACAGAACTGAGCAAAGATTCTGAATTATAGACAGTTATTCATTGTAAAACCTAGTATCACTGACATCCAAAGTTATAAATATCCTTATAGTTGCAAGCCAGAGAGAGTATACATGGTTTTAGGCATGTCATGCTTTCCTTCTAGAACTCCTTCCCACACTTGTGGTGGTACTTTCATCCCCATTCCATACCTAATCTTCAAGCCTTTTCAGTGTTCTTCACTTATTGAGACTTGCTTTGAGGAAAAAATAATTCCTTCTAGAACATAAATAATAAGGACAATTTTTATTCCTTTCTTAACAAGTTGTTATTTACCAGAAAAACAGCCATAACCTAATTCATTTCAAGTACTTCTCTCATCAAAAACCTCATGGTATTCTTGTTGCTAAATTGAAATAGATTCATATCTGAAATAGAATCTTACCTGAGTTTTGATTCTGCCAACCACACCCTACTTCTTGAAAGATTTTCTTTCCTTGAACTTTGTGATTATACACTTTTAGAGTTTCCTTCTCATTTTTCTGATTAATTCTTATATTCTTCTGAATCTTCCTCTGACAATTTCAGAAATGGCAGTATTCCCAAATTGTTGTCCTAAGCTTTCCTTTTCTTTCACTCTCCCAGATTTCTCTAGACTGTCTTATCTGCTCCTAAATCTTAATTTATCACCTATAAACTCATGATTACCAAAGCTATAGTTTCAATCTACAGCTGTCTTCTGAGATACATACAAACCTACTGACTTAGTTGTATAGATGTATAAGTACTAATTGAACTTATATGCTTTTAAATTAAAACTTTCTGAACAAAGTATAACATTTCTTAAAAAATCAAACCTCTTTCTTACTCAAATCACCCAATACTAAGCTGTTTATATATCGTGTTTTTCTGACACAATTCTGATTTCTACTCAGTATGCCAGTGTAATCAATAAGAGCAGAAGGATGCTCCTTCGGATGGGAGAAGCACTAAGAGCACCCTGATGAATGGGAACCATCCCAATAAACACATTTTGGATTTGGAAAAATCCAGAAGTAAACCAGTAAGAAAAAATCAAATTAAAGAAAAATAAACAAATTGGAGCAGTACACAAGAAAATGTCTATGTAACACAAATGAAGATAGAAATGGATGACTAGAAGAGCATGTCATGTAAAATTAAGAAAAAATAGCAAAACACATTATCCGTAATAACCTTAAATTTAAAGGGAATAATCACATCAATTAAAAAAACAGACTGATAAACTGGATGAAAATAAAAGCTATATGAAACTATATGCCTACAGAGACACACATTAGGTTCAAAGACACAAATTGGTTGAAAGTAAATACAAATTAAAATATATATCATTTGAGATAGTTCAAGGAAGATGGTGGACAGTCCGGATCTTTGAGTCATAACTTCTACAGAGACTAAGGATAGGCATCTGGAGGGAGCAGACAGATTTGAACAGTACCAAGAATGTGAGGGCCAGTGTGATAACAAGGAGAGACAGTTACTCTTAGAAAATTTAAGAAAGGTAGCTCTCCTGCCTGCCTGTGTCTATGCAGACATCTCTTTCTTAAACTTACCATTCCCAAAGGCATCTCTCCTGCCCACCTGTGTCTAGGCAAGTGTTTATTTTCACAAATTGGTCCCTTTCAGGGGAAACTCTACCCACTTGTGTCTATGTAAGTGTCCTTTATTTTCCTTACATTTTCATAGTAAACCTGCCCTTTCTTAACTAAAAAAAAAGGAAAGGCTAGGAAAAACTAAGAAAGAATAAGTAAGTCAGAAATTGTGGCAGTTTACCAGTTGGGATACTCCCCCTGCCCTACTTAGTGCCCCAGGGTCTCACACAGCCTCAGCCTGGGAAGGAAAGTGCATATTTCTCAGCATGAGCAAAGTTTGCTCAACCATTCAACAAAGGTACTTCTAGATCACAGGCTTTCTAAAGCCTGGGTAGCCAACCAGTGTTAGTTTCAGCAGTGGAGAAAACCACTCACCTATCTGCTACACAATCTCTGGGTTCCGAGGATTGTTTGTGCCCACTGTGGGTAGCCAGGAAGCCAACACCCCTCCCACATGTGTGACCTCTGACCCATGCTCAGAGTTCATGGAAAGAAATTCTGAGAAGCCACAGTAAATAGTATGCCCAGTGGGTTCTTAGTATCTACCTTGGGGAGTAGGAAGAGGTACAGGCCTAGAACAAATTATTTGTGGCATTTGTTTTCCTGCATAGCAGAAAAGTATAGGACCACTGGGTATATCACTCATAGCCTATGGGCAAGGGACTCCTAGATCATAGGCTTTGTAAAGCCTGGGTAGCCAACCGGACTTTCTTCCTGGTGACCTCAGACCAGTGACCTCAGACCAGAGCACAAAGTTCATAGAAAGAAATTGTAACCAAAATGAACATAGTCTGCCTGGTGGGTATTTGTACCCAACATAGAGAGTCAGTGGAACCACAGACCAAGAGCTGATGTAAACCTTGCACTGGTTTCCCTGCACCGTGGGGAGTCCAGACCCCCTGGGCATGTCACTCATAGTATTATCTGCAGAAGACAACTGAAGGAAAGTTATCCATCACTTCCTGCTGTGTGCCTCCTGGGTCTGTGCCTAAAGTATGTAATTAGAAACTTTAAGTAACTAGAGTGAACAGGCCTGTGAACAAGAAGCATCCCACTTGCTGGTGCCTACCCCAATGTGCTCACTTGGGCTTCCACCAAAGATCTCACTTTGCTACTTCTAGAAAGTGGGAATAAGATCTAAACAGCAAAATGGGTGAACAAAAACAACAAAAAACCCACAAAACATAGTAACTTGAGATCTCAAATTGAAACCACAAGGCAGAAACAATTATCTGGAAACAAACTGGAGAAGCAAATATATGGAAGATCTTAAATTCCTATCAGGCAGAAAGTTTAAAATCATCATGACAAAGGAATTTAAAGAAATGAAAGAAAACTTTAAAAAAAGTGAATGACAGGAGATATACAACTAATGAACAGAAATAAGAAATTGGAGAATAAACAAAAATAAGGGAGTTACAAGGTGTAAAAAGATCAATAAAGGAGATTTTAAAAAATCATCAGAAAGCTATGGAAGCAAACTAGAGCAAATTGAAGACTATATTAGTGACCCTGAAGATAAAAATTCACAAAGGAACTAGGTGGAAAAAGAAAGTATTAGGAAGAAATACTTTGACACCTATCAAACTCCAATAGGAAAGGCAACATTAGGATAATGGATATACCGGAAGGGGAAAAAAGAGAAAAGAGAACAGAAAACTTACTCAAAGGAATAATAGAGTAAGGAAATATGTATAAAGGTTCATGAAGCTAAAAGAACTCCGGTTACCTAAGCATAATGAGACCTATACTGAGAAAAATAGTTGCAAAAATACCAAGAGTTTAAGAAACATATGGATAATGAAAGTGGCCAGGGCATTTACAATCAGATTGACATCAGAATTTTCAGAGGAAATCCTATGTAAAAGGAGAGAATAGAACAAATTTTTGAAAACTTAATGACAATTGCCATCCAAGAATACTATAACCTGCAAGGCCCTCCTTCTGCTATGAGGAGAAATAAAGCTCTTCACAAGCAAAAAGAAGCCAAGAGAATTTTCAAAAACCAGATATCACTTACAATAAATATTTAAAGAGGCTCTCGTATCTAAATCAAAGAGAAAAAAAAATCTACACCTCCCCCACACTTAAACACTGAACAAGTAATTTGAACTAGAAAGTAAAGGGAAAAGAGGCAATAACAAATTCTCATATATGAGTAATTACCCTAAATGTAAACAATCTGAATTCAACAATCAAAAGGCACAGAGTGGCCAACTGGGTCAGAAAACAAAACTCAACTTTCCCACTGGTTCAAGGAGACTCATATGAGCGCCACAGATAAATATACATTGAAAATAAAAGGTACCAAAATAACCCTACAAGCAAATGGGACACAAAATAGCGGGTACAGCCATATTTATATCTCATAAAAATAGTTTTCCAGCTTAAAAAAAAATTGAGAGACTGAGATGGTCACTATTTGTTTGCCCCAAACAAAAGACCATTGAAATATATCAGGCCAAACTGAAATCAGTTTCAAAACTGAAATCAGACATTGGCAGCAAAAAAAACAAACAAACAAACAAAAAAAAACAGTAGAAGGAGGAGGCTTTCACCAGCGGATTTCACCAGTGGAGAAATCAACAACTCAGAAAATCAGAAGAGGGGGCCTCCCTGGTGGCGCAGCAGTTAAGCACTGCGCTGTGGAGCTGTCAGCAGCAGCGACATGAGTTTGATGCCTGGCCGGGGAGATTCCCACATGGTGCAGCAGACCTCTCCTGCCTTGCCCGCCGCTCCCCTCAGCAGTGTATTTCCGTCAATCTGCCTGTTCTGTTCCCCATTCTGTCTCTGGTGAATCCTCTTGCAGCCCCACGCCTCTGGCCTGTACCCCAGTTTGTATGCATAAATAAAAACAAATCTTAAAAAAAAAGTCAGAAGGAAAGAATAGTCTTTATAGTAATTAGAATACATGAGCTTCATAGATATTTAAAAAGAACTGCACCACAGAAAACTGAAAACACATTTTTCCCAAGTGCACATGGAACAATCTGCAGGAGAGATCAAATGTTGGGTCACAAAACAAGTGTCAATATATTCATGAAGACTGAAATTATATCAAGTATATTCTCTGATCACAATGGTATTTGTGTAGAAATCAACTACAAATGAAAGCCAGAAAAACCTCTAATATTTGAAATGGAACAACACAATACAGAATAATCATTGGATAAATGAGGAAATCAAAGAAGAAATTAAAAAATACATGGAGGTGCACAAAAATGAAAACAATCTATCAAATCCCATGGGATACAGAAAAAGCAGCACTACAGAGGAGTATTTAGTAATAAAGGCCCACATCAAGAAACAAAAAGAGCTCAAATAAACAACCTTAACGCTCACCTTAAAGTATTAGAAAAATAAGAATAAACAAAACCAAAAATCAGTAGAAGAAAAGAAATAATAAAAATCAGAGATATGAATAAAATAGAATAAAAAATACAGTTCAAAGGATAAATGAAACCAAAAGGTGGTTCTTTGAAAAAAAATCAACAAAATACATAGCATTCTAGCCAGAAAAAAGGGAGAAAAATATAAAAACAGTGACATAAATGAAAGAGAAGTTATAACAGACATTTCAGAAATACAGAAGACTGTAAAAGATTACTATGAATATCTATATGCCAACAAAGTGAATAATATAGATGAAATGGACAAATTCTTAAAATCTAGATCCTCTAAATAAAATTAGGAACAACTAGAAATCCTGAAAAAACAAGCAAGGAAATTGGGAAAGTAATCAAAAGTCTCCCAAAAATCAAAAACCTTAGCTCAAGTGATTTCAATAGTGTGTTCTATTAAAACTTCAAATATGAACAAATAATGATCTTTCTCAAACTTCAAAAAAATTAAGGAAGGTGGTATGGTTCCAATTACATTTTATTAGGCCAACATCACTTTGATATTAGAACCCAACAAAGACATAAAAAAGTCATAGCTCAATATCCCTGATGAACATAGTTGTGAAAAATCCTCAAAAAAATATTAACAAAATAAATTCAACAATACATAAAATGATCATGCATAATGACCAACTGGGATTTATTCCAAGGCACAAGGATGGTTCAACATCCAAATGTCAATAAATGCAATTCACCTCATCAACAAAAGGAAAGGTAAAAATAATATGATCATAACATTAGGTGCCAAGAAAAAATTTGATAAGATTAAACATCTATTATGATAAAACCCTCAAAAAACGGGGATAAGTGGAACATAACTCAATGAAATAAAGGGCATATGCTACAAGCACAGCCAACATCATACTCAATGGTGAAAGATTAATATTCAGAGCTTTTTTTCTAAGATCTGGTACAAGATAAGATGTCCACTTTCATTAATACTACTTAACATAGTATAGAAAGCACTAGCTAGAGAAATTAGGCAAGAAAAAGATATAAAAGGAATCCAAATTGTAAAAGAAATAAAACTGTCACTATTGCAGATGAAATGATAAAATACACAGAAAATCCTAAGACTCCATAACAAAATTCTAGTTGAAAAATAAATCAATGCAGTAAAGTGACAGGGTAAAAAATCAATTTACAAAAATCAGTTGTGGGCCTCCATGGTGGCACAACGGTTAAGCACTGCGCTGTGGAGATGTCAGCAGCAGCGATGCGAGTTTGACGCCTGGCCGGGGAGCTTCCCGCATGGTGCAGCAGACCTCTCCTGCTTCGCCCGCTGCTCCTCTCAGCAATGTATTTCTGTCGATCTGCCTGTTCTGCTCCCCACTCTGTCTCTGGTGAACCGTCTCGCCGCTCCACACCTCTGGCCTGTACCCCAGCTTGTATGCATAAATAAAAAATAAATCTTTTTTAAAAATCAGTTGTTTTCTGTATACATACAATGAGCTAGAAGAGAATGAAATCAAGAAATAATTCCATTCACAATTGCAACAAAAACAATTAAATATCTAAGATTAAACTTAACAGAGGAGGTGAAGACACATACAATGAACACTTTAAGACACTGTTTAAAGAAATTTAAGACACACACAAAAAAATAGATATTCCCTGCTTATAGAAGAAAAATTAACATTGACAGCATGACCATCTTATCCAAAGCAATATACAATATTCAATGCAATCCCTATCAAGGCTCCAATTATTTCAAATAAATAGTTAAAACATTATTGAAATTAATATGGAACCACAGAAGACCCCAAATAGACAAAGAAATATTGACCAAAAAAAAAAGAGGACCACTGGCGGTAATGGATTGTCAGCCTTCAGACTGTACTACAAGGCTGTGGTAATCAAAACAGTATGGTACTGGAACATAACAATGGAACAGAACTGAAAGACCAGAGTAAATCAACACTTCTATGGACAGTGAATCTACAATGCAAGAGTATATATTGGATAAAGATGGGTTGCCTCAAAAACGGTGTTCTGAAAACTGAACAGCCACATGCAAAAGAATTAAACTAGATTACCATCAAACACTTTACAAAAAAATTAACTCAAAATAGATTAAAGATTAGGATGTTAAATAGATTAAAGAAAATATAGGCAAAATATTCCACAACATTGACTTCAGTGATGTCTTTGTGAATTTTTGTCCACTGGCTAGAGAAACTGAATATAAAATAATGGAACATCAAACTACATCAAACTAAAAAGTTTCTGCACAATGAAATAAACTATAAGTAAAACAAGTGAACACCCGACTGAGTGGTAGAAAATATTTGCACACCATACATTGGACAAGGGGCTGATATCCAAGATCTACAAAGAACTCATACAACTCAACAAAAAGAAAACAAATAATCCAATAAAAAAATGGGCAGAAGACTTAAATGGACACTTCTCTAAAGAAGACATGCAGGGGCCTCCATGGTGGTGTAACAGGTTAAGTCACAGCATTATGAAGCTTAGAAAATGCTGTCATATTCTAAGATTTTTTTATTGTTTATCCAGAGTCACTGCAGCACAAATTCGATACCAGGCCAGGGAGCTTCCCACATGATGTGGCAGACCTCTCTTGCCTCACCCACTGCTCCCCTCAGCAGTGTACTTCAGTCAATCTGCCTGTTCTGCTCCCCACTCTGTCTCTGGTGAATCCTCTCACCCCCCACACCTCTGACGTATGCCCCAGCTTGTATGCATAAATAAATAAATCTTTACCAAAAAAAAGAAGACATACAGATGACCACCAGACACATGAAAAAAATGGGAGTGGATTTTTAAAATGTGATATATACATATGTGTGTGTGTGTATTATATATATAATACACACACACACAAAAATAAAATAATACCCGGCTATAAAATAATATAAACTCTTGCCATTTGTGACAACATGGATGGAACTGGGGGAGGGGGAGTAACACTAAATGGAATAAGTCAGGAGGAGAAATACAAATGCTGGATGTTTTCACACATATATTGGAATATAGAGAAACAAAACAAAGAGTTAGACAACAATTAAACCAATAACAAACCCTAGAAATCTGACTGTAGAATTAGGCTACAAAATGGACCAGGGAAACCAAGTGTGCACTGGGCACAATTGACTACGGTCGAGGACTGTGGGTGCCTTGAGGTGGGTGTGGTGTTTGACATGCATCTCAGGAGGTATGAGCCCACATCTCCGAATCACGTACAGTGTTTTAAAGCAATATGACCATAATAAAAATAAATGGAAACATCTGGGGAAAAATAGATATAGTTCAAGAGAGAGAAGTTATATCATAGGAACAGTAAAAGAGATTTGGAAAAGTATTTACCAAAAAAATACAAAAACACTAATTCAAAGAGATATATAAACCCATACATTTATTGTAGTATTATTTACCAGTCAATATTGGAAACAACCAAAGTGTCCGTGAACTGCTGAATGGATGAAGATGAGGTATATAAACATGATGGAATAATACTCAACTATTAAAAAGGATGGAATATTGCCATTTGCAACAACATGGATGGATCTAGAGGATATTATGCTTAGTGAAGTAAGTCGGATGAGAAAGACAAGCACCATATAATTTCACTCATATTTGGTATATAAACAAAACAAACAGATGAACTAAGTGAAAAAATTAGTTTTACTTTAAGTCATATAATTTTTATTGAGGTAACATTGGTTTACAACACTATGACTTAGAAACATAAGTTAACATCTCTTCAGATGTACGTTATCACACACACACCCACAACCAAAGAATCCATACTCCTTTCATCTGACCACTGGGTCCGTGACCCCTTTGTACCCACCCTTTACCTTTCCCTTCTAACAGCCTCAATTCTGCAGTCATTTTCTAAGGTTTTTTTTTATGGTTTAGTTTTGTCTGTTCCTTTGTTTTTTTTATTTTCCAAATATGAGTGAAGCCATCTGTATTTGTTTCTCTTTCTGGTTTATTTTCCTTATCATAATCACCTCCCGTCCCACCCATGCTGTCGAAAATGGCATGATTATATATTTTTATATGAGTTATATTCCATTGTGTATGTGTGTGTATAATGTGTGTGTGGATGTATATATATAAATCTCATATCTTGTTTATCTACTAATCCATCATTGAGCACTTTGGTTGTTTCTATAACTTGGGTATTAGAAACAGTCCTTTAAATACTACTGTGTATTCTTCTATAGATACCTAGGCGTATAATTGTTGGGTCATATGGTAGATCCATTTTTAATATTTTGAGAAACTTCCATACTGTTTTACATAAGGGTTGTACAAATCTACATTCCCACCAACAGTGTATGAGGTTTTCTTTTTTTCTTCACACCCTCACCATAAGTTGTTTCTGGTCTTTTGATATAGGCTATTGTCGTACGTTCAAGATGATATGTCACCAGGGTTTTGATTTGCATTTCTCTAATGATAATTGATGTGAATTTTTCATGTGCCTGTTGGCCATCTGCACATCTTCTTTGGACAAGTCTCTATTTAAAATCTTCTACTTAATTTTTGATTGCGTTATTTGTTTTCTTTATGCTGAGTTGGGTAGATATTAGATAGTAGTCTTCGTTGGGCATATTGTATGCAAAATGATGTGCAAATATTTTCTCCCATTCAGTAGGGTGTATTTTCATTAAAGTTATAGTTTCTTTAATTGTGCAGAAACTTTTCAGTTTGAGAGAGCCCCATTTGTTTATTTTGGACTTTTTTGTTTCCCTTGCTATTGTAGTTCCTGGTGTTGGGGACACCAAAGATATCACTGAAAGCAGTGTAAAGAGTGATCTGCTTATGTTTTTCTCCTATATATGTTATGGTTTCAGGTCTTATGTCATGTACTTAATACATTTTGAGTTAATTTTCCCCAACATCATTTATTGAAAAGACTTTCCTTCTCCATTGTATACTCTTGGTTCCTTTGTTTTAAATTAAATGTTCTTGTAAGTATGGGTTTATATCTGGGCCTCAATTCTGTTCTATCAGACTGTAATATCTATTTTTATTCCAATAGGACCAATTAGTGGGTAACAGAAGAGTAGGAGTAAGGTGTGTATAATTCAAGCAAAGGGGTTTAATTGCATGGTAAAGAATAGAATTTATAGCATTGACTTGATGTAGTATTTACAAATGATGCTTTGTATATACTATGCTGATGCACATCTGAAACTTATGTAATGTTATAATGCAATGTATCAATACAATAAATAAATAAGTGTGCAATGATATATTCAAAGTGATGAAAACTAAAATCTGTCCAAGAATATTTCACCCAGAAAAGTTTTCTTTTGTGAATGAAAGAAAAAGACACTCTCAAACAAATACTGAAAGAGTTCATCACCACTAAACTTGCCTTACAAGAAACGACGAGCTCTTTCACACTGAAATGAATGAATTATAGCTACTAACATAAAAACTTATGAAAATATGAAACAAACTGAAGGTGAGTACATAATTAAATTTAAAATATTATAATACACCAGTCAAAAAATGGGCAGAAGAGCTCAAAAGGCTCTTCTCCAAAGAAGAAAAGCAAATGGCCAACAGATACATGAAAAAATGCTCAACATCACTTATAATCAAGGAAATGCAAATCAAAACCACAATGAGATACCACCTCACACCTGAGAGGATGGCACACATTAAAAATACAGGCAATAACAAATGCTGGAAAGGATGTGGAGAAAAAGGAACTCTTCTACACTGCTGGTGGGAATGTGAACTGGTCAACCACTATGGAAAGCTGCATGGTGATTCCTCAAACTCCTAAACATGGAGCTCCCATATGACCCAGCAATACCACTTTTGGGAATCTACCCAAAGGACACAAAAGCACTAATCCGAAAGGATACATGCACCTGTATGTTCATTGCGGCACTATTCACAATAGCAAAGGTATGGAAGCAACCCAGATGTCCAAAAATAGATGATTGGATCCAGAAGATGTGGTACATATACACAATGGAATACTATTCAGCATTCAAAGAAGATAAACACATGCAATTTGCAGCAACATGGATGGAATTAGAGGGAATCATACTCAGTGAA
>PVIJ01020965.1:0-19651 GCA_004024925.1 Scalopus aquaticus | reverse complement strand
GTGTCTTTTACATTTTGTATTCCCCTTGGGCAGCCCACCACCAATTCACCCGTGATCCATCTCCATGGTCCCCTGTATTCTCCTCTCTAATATCTCTCCTGCTCAGCTCCACCCTCCCTTGGGTGGGGCAGGGAACCTGGAACACACCCTTTTTCCTGGGGACCACCCTGTTACAAAATCACACCTTATTCTGAATAGATTCAGCATTGAATTTAGCCACAGTCCTTACCCAAGAGCTTTCAATTCCTATGTAACCAGTCACACCAAGAATAAGTAAATTTGTAAGGTCCAATTTGTGAAAGCTGTTTTTCAATTTTCCTTGATTTCTGGGAGACATGGAGAGAAATGCCTGATAAAATCATTTATTTTATCCTGGAGAGGAAATGTTGAGTCATCCTTGTCCATGCCCTGTGGCTCTCTAAGGAAGAAATCCTGCAGTTTCCTGAGATGCTAGGCCAGCTGGCAGGGAGAGACTCTATAGCTCAGTCTCCTTTGTCAATAGCAGGAGCTCCTGGCCTTGGGCACTGAATGGCTGCAGTCTGCAAGTGGATGTGCTGGGTGAAAGTCTGCCACTCCCTTTGTCCTTGACCTGCAGGAAGCCGGATAAGGAAGCCCATTGTGTCACCCCTGACTCTATTTCCAAGCAGGAACGTGTGATGTGGAACTTTGCAGACATTAACCAACAGGAACATTCAGAGTTTAGTTTATTCTTCCAGATACAAATAACTTCTAGATGCAAATAAGTTCCACATGCTTTCCCACAAACCTACTGCTCAAACAGTGAAGTGGAAACACAGAGGCTGATTAGGTTTGAAATCTGCATTTCTGCAGGGTATGAATTAGCTTCTAATCCTCTATCTTGTGTCACCTCTTACCTCCTTTAGCCTTACCACCTAATTTTATTCCTCTCCACTGGCTCTATACAAATCCAACAGAATGGATCAAATTAAAATGTTTGCGTAACGGTCAGTCTTGGAAAATGGCAATAGTGTCTCTCTCCAGAGCAGAAGACAGATTTGCTTGCTCTCCAGTAATAATATCTCTCTCTGGGGCAAAGATTGTTCAGGTTTGCTTATAGTCCAGTACAAATGTGGGTTTCTTAAGCTTGGGATTCTTTAGCTGTGATGCAAACCCATTACAAGTGCAGCATATACCCACACCCACCTTCATCACCCCAGCAGGATTTAGGGAAATAGGGGATTCATGGGAACATAAAAATTCATGTTTCCTATTGTGCTGGGAGTAATGGAGTCCTTTGTTTCTAACCCAGTGTCTCATGCCTTCTGCCATAATACATAAAACTATGATAGACTAAATTGTTAGCTTGCATATAGGGTAAAAATTTCAGACCCTTGCTGTCAGGATATTGGCGGGCGGGCCTCAAACTAAGGCAGGGTTATCAGAAGGACGCCTTTTGCCAATGCATCTGGTGTTAAACATTCTTGCAGTTGAATAGATTTGACGTCTCCATTGCCTGATATATGTAGATAATAAGCCTGACAAGTTGCTGGTCACTTAGAAAATCATTGTCCATGGAAATAATATGCAGGGGACCAATTTTTTTTTATAGTATATAAAAGTGGAAAAATATAAGGATATAAAGATACGGTTATATCTTATATCCAAATTCCTTTTGGACTAGATTTTTTTTATCCATTTCCACTCAAACTTTAAGAAATCAAATACATATTTACATGTATCATTAGGATATATGTAAATATGCATTAATATATATGTAAATATGTCATTTTGGTGTTCATGTTATAAGGTGAAAGGATAGATTGGAGTGAGCCTGTGCTGGAGATTGTTTAAAGCAGATTTTTCTTTAACATTAAGTTATTTAAAATATACCAAGTGAACATGCAACACTGGAATTTATGAGATTTGGCTTGAGTTGCTATACTTTTCCTTGGGAGAAATTCCACCCTTAAGAGAGAGACTAGAATGAAATCAACATTAGTTAGTATATTGGAGAGGCATCAAGATATTTCGAAGAAGAACATGGATAATGGCGATAAACCACCTCTATTTGCGTTCTGGCTCTCTTACTTACCTACTAATTGTGAGCTCCGTACCAAGTTACTTAAAAGTTCTATCCTTCAGTTTCCTCATCTGTAAGACAGGAATAATAGTACCTACCTCTTAGGTTTTCTTTGAGAATTAACTGAGTACACACATACACACACACAATTGTGCTTGGAAGAGTGCCTGCACACATGTACCATGCTTGCTGCTATTTTATACCTGTGTGTTATAGGCCACTATGAAATATGAAGTATGAGAATAAGACTCAAAACACCATTACTGGATTTCCTCTCTCCCACTAAAAAATTAACTTGCTTACAAACAATTACCAGCAGGTCTTGCAGCATGCAGACCTATACTTACAGACTTTGTTACTCTAACAAAACCCCGACAGAGTTTTTCCTTTACAGAGTTGAGGCCTTTTAACTTGAATAGTTTATTATTCAACACATTTTTATTGAGTACCTATGTACAAAATTACATATGGGGCATCCTCTAATTGAAAAAGATGGTTCTCTTTTAACTCAGAATCCAGCAGAAATCCTCTGTGAAACTCTGTTAGCTACAGGCTACCACAAGGGCATAAAGAACACTAGCAAATGTGCGTATTATTTTAATATTTTGATGCTGACTACAGGTTTGGGGTTTTTGTGGTTTTCATTGTTTGTCCCATTGCCCTGTATTTTAGATTACCTACTGTTTTATCTCTAACTATTGAATTAGAATCAGCATGTTCTTATTTTTAGCATTTGAGGAACCGTGAGATGAGAAACTTTATTTTGTTGCTTTTTTTTTTTTTCATTTTGCAATCTAGCTTCCTCTTGGGTCTCATGTGACCTAGTCTATTTTCTAACACTGTTTTCCTTCCCTTCTGCATGAACAGTGGCTAATTTTGCAGGACTCCCTACCCAATAAATGTTGTTGGCAGACTGATAATTTGATTTCAGATTTTGAACTTGGAACTTTTCGTATTGGTAAAGTCTTTGTAACAGTCCTCGCATGAAAAATCTAATGGCTCTTTAACAAGGAGATTTATTTACCTTATTCCTTTTGTAAACAAAATTTCATTTAATAGTATTAAACTGTGCTTAAAGAACCCAGTTATCAGGATTTAAATTGCTGTAAAAACAACTCAATTGTTAAACCCAGGAATGATGAGTATTATATGTCATGTTCTGTGATGGGTTAGGTCTAAAGTCATACGTAGATATTGCATATCCTATTATTTCCCCCAAAATCATGTAGCAACGTGGACCAAGCTGTAAAGTTTAACTCTGTTGGCACATAGGGCAAAGATTAATTGGGATTTGTAGGAAAACACAGGAAATTACATCTCTTAACCATTTTTTTATGTTTTAATATATCAATAGAGAAATTTGACTAGTTTAATTTTCCTTTTAGGAAAATGAGTATGTCTGAGGTTTAAAAGAGTATATCCTATCTCTCTGTATCGATGTCAATGCCGGTATATAAGATGATGTATTATGGAGGTGTCTTTCCCGTAGCACTTCAGCTCCTTTCAGAGCTCAGGCTGTGAGTTTAACCTCTAATATCAGGTGGCACCATTAGAGTTTGCTTTATTATTTCCAAGCTTCAAGGTCCTTTGAAAATCATTTACTTCCATTTCTTGGTTTTGTAGATGGGGAAAGGAAAGCCCAGAGAGATAAAAATCCAATCAAAATCATTGAAGAATGGGAAAGTGTAGTCTACATCACACTGCTAGAAAAGATCTTCCTTCATAATTAATTTGAAAATTCCATGTCTAATCTGGAACTAAATATATCCTGTAAAAGAAAATTCCTTGAACACCATGGATAATGCATTCTAACATCTAACAACCTTTCTAGTTAGAAGTGTCATTCTTGAGTGTAATAACCTCTTTTCATGCAAATCAAGCTTATTTCCACTTATTAGATGCTTAATAGAGATGAATGATAGTCACTTTAATAATTATATTCACACATGAATTTAACTAATTGCCCGTTATTTTCTTTGCATTCACTGAAGATTGAAACACTAAGTTTTGAACTTAAGTCTTTACTTCCCTTTCCTAGTTGCTGAGGCAGAAATCATGTTTCACGCTTCATTTTTTTTTTTTTAATAAACTTTCACCTCCAAGTAATTAGGTCTTCTTAGGTTTACTTTTTAGTTTTACTTCCTAACTAGCCCTTGACATTCCCAATGTCAATGTCTCTACTCCAAATTATGCCACAATAATTCCTTATCTGAATTATCACAACATTTTGCCCGATCAATTAGTCAACAAGTAATCCCCAAATCTTAGCTGTTTAATAAAGCAAACATTTAACTGTTGTTCACATTACATGAGGATTATAGTTTGATCTTGAGTTTGGCTGGACTTGGCTGGGCTCCAGGTGTCCTCTCAGTTTAAGGTGCTGGATGAAGGATCATAACCCCTTCCTGGGGTTTCCTAATCTCATAGTTAAGGATAACAGCTCAAGAGAGATAGCCATACCACTCACACTTAAAGCTTATGCTTGGGGGTGTCATATATCAAGTCCACCAAGATTCCACCGCCCAAAGTCAGTCCCTTGATCAAGTTCAAAGTATTGGGGTGGGAAAATATATTATCCATACGTGAATGTGGCCAGGGTAAGGATGGAATGAACAATAATGAACAATGCATCTACCACACCAGGTAACCTGCCTATGGTTATTTTGCTCTCCAACTTAGCTTCTACACTATCTACCTCACTAACAGGATCACATATTACCCTGTAGCTTCAGGGTTATTAACATCTGGGTTGATGGAAGAACTAGTGATCTCAGAGAAACAAGTCTTGAGAGAGAAAGAGAATGTTCTAGAAGAGGGGAGGGAAGACAGCATCCTGGACTTTGAGTGTTCCAGGCAACAGTAACATTGGTTAACAGTGAGATCGTTACTGACTTAAAAATGTCCTAATCTGTAGTATCTTGGTGTGCTGAACATGAATATAACCCTGAAAATTTTTTATTAGCTCTTGTTTTGAAGATATTTCATACAATTCATTTTATATGTTTCACTGTGTAAATTTATCCAGTAGGACTGCAAAGACATCCTAAATCAGCCTAGAATGATGTCATATTCCATCGCATTGCATAATACCATCATGCACACATCATCCAGAGTTGATTGCACCATTTCCTGATGCAATGCAATACTACTGCCAGGTGGCTGCTGAAGTAAGCTGACGTCAGCAATGCACTATAGAAAGCCTTGTTAGAAAGGCTGAGCATTGAAAATATTTCAGACTTTGTGCAAGACAGTTTAAGCTACTGTTCCATAGAACTGTTATGATTTTATCCATTTAGGCACAATACAGAACAGTAATACCTCAAAAGTGCATTAATAGCATGGACAATTTCTGCTCTATTTGTGGGGAAGTGACATTTGCCAACCAGAAGAAAAGTATCATTTCTCAAGTGAAGAAGGCTTATCATCTTGACTTTGGATGCAAGGTTGGTGACCAAGACAAGCCTTGGGCCCCACATATATGCTGTGCTACATGTACAACACAGCTTTCACAGTGGTTCAAAGGCAAAAGACCATCAATGCTGTTTGCAGTCCCCAGGTGTGGAGAGAGCCAAGCAACCACATAAACGACTGTTACTTCTGCTTGGTTCCTCCTCTTTCCGGTGGAATAACAAAGCAAAAGAAGTCGAGAATAGTCTACCCAAACATTCCGTCTACACTGAGACCAGTTCCATGTGGTGAGGGACTTCCTATTCTAGAACATCCAGCAGAATATTCTCTTGTTTCATCTGTTGAGCACAAGGGTGAGCCGACCTGTTCTTCTGTTCCATCAGCATGCAGTGATCCAGATTTTCACTGTGGTGCATCATCAACCCCGCACAGACTAACACAGGAAGAACTAAATGACCTGGTTCGTGATTTGGACTTATCCAAGAACAAGGCAGAATTGCTAGGATCAAGACTCCAATAATGGACTCTTCTAGAAGAAGATGTCACAATTACTTTCTATTGAAAGCGCCACCAGCAGTTGGAGCCTTTCTTCAGAAAGGAAAGTACTCTGGTATTCTGTTCCGATGTGAGGGCCTCATGAATGCCTTAGAAATCACTCATGACTCACAAGAATGGAGACTATTTCTAGACTCTTTGAAACTGAGTCTGCACGATGGAAACCATCTTCTATCTATTCTATTCCTGAACAGCTGTACAAGAGACAAGCAAAGAAATCTAAGAAGTAGTCTATGACTTGATTTTTTACAGGTATTAACTGTAGGCCTATTACTATTGGCATGCATTTTGTGATGTGAACATCAATTTATTGCAGATTACCAAAAAAAAACTAGAGCCAAAATTAGAATTTGATTGTCATATTCATGTTGAGCACATACAAATGGATAGGAAATGACTAATTTTATTTCAGGAACATGACTTTTGTAAACATTTGTTGACCAGTGTAACCTGGACATTCTTCTGAATGATTAGTTTCTTATTTGTTTAATATTATGAACTATTGCAGACACTTCTTCAATAAAATGTCTCAATTTACTTTATATTCTCTCTCTTTCCTTGCCCTATAAATCTGTGAACTTCTTGATGGCAAAAATCATTTTGCTTTCATTTTTAATAACCCAGCACCTAGCATAGTGCTTGAACATAGCAGGCATTCAATGCCTCAAAAAAATTCTGATTTAGGTAATTGGGTCCTTTTAATCATTCTGCTGGTCAGAGACTGATAGGCATTAACTGGCAAACAGACATTATTTAAATCTTACTTCATTCATGGTCTGGAGAGAATGTTTATTTCTGTTAGCTCTTCTGTAAGTGTCTTTACTTTGTCCTTACTTCCTACCTTCACTTGTATTTACTTACTTCTTTTTAATTGTTGCTTCTCCAACTCCTTAAGGCATTTAAAATGTTAATCTACTTTCCTGACCAGGTAGCATCAGTGAACTTGTTAGGACTCATTATTTAATCCTCCATACAAATATTGATACCACATCCAAGGTCAACCTATTAGCTGCACACTAGATGTATACTTCAATCCATTTTTTGTACTCAGTCCATGATTTTTTCCATTTTCTACAATATAAAGTTCAAGTCCCTTACTAAAGTTTTCAGGCCCTTCATCCCTGATTGCCCCCCACTTTGCAGGTCCCTCGCCCGTCTTCCCTCCACAGACAACAGCCTCAACTAGTTATGGCTTTTTGTTATTCTCCAAACACATCCCTCTTGACCTGACTTTGCTTTTGTAGACCCCCTTCCAAAGAAGCTCTCCCACCAACTCCTGCGCCTTCCTCTCTTCTAGGAAAATCCTACTCCTATTTCAAGGCTCAACTCTGTAAGGGAGCACATTAATTCTGCCTCTAACTCTCCATAATTGCCAAGTAAATGAATGAATAAATTGTTTACTTGGCAGTTCAGATCTATTTTATATTAATTTGCAGTTTCTCTCTTCCATTAAGGATGGTAATTTTAATTTTCAAAATTGCTTTGATTCAATATTTTGGGTAAATCAATTCTATTTGTCTTTCTCATATTCTAATTTGAGATTAGTAATTTTTAGCCTTTTTTTTTCAATATCATGATGAGTTTTTAATAACATATTCTTTGGAGATAGTCTTCATTTTCCCTCATATGTGGGCTTTTGGTTCAACTAATTTATGACTCCAGTGCTGGCTGAGACTCAGGTCTTTATTTCTTTGTACATTTAGGTTTTTGTTTTCTGAAAAATCAAAAGCTAAAATGGGAACCATCCTCTCCGAAAAGTCTTGATATGTTAGATATGCCTGTAATAATACAAATTTCAAGGAAATACAGAATACATTTCTTCCAAAGTTTACACAGACTATTACGGAAAACAAAAGAAAAATGGAATTGTATCTTTTAAGAAGACAGAGTGAGAAGAAGAAATTAATATCTGACTTCCTGTTTTTCAGAAATGCCCGATGACCTAGTAGAAAGGGTTTTGGGAAGTCTCAGTTCTGGTAGAGAGAGCTTATGCCCGGTCTCTGGAACCAAGTGTGTTGATTTGAGTCTCAGCTCTGCCACTTGGCTTGAGCAAGTGCTCGAAGATCCCTGTGTCTCAGTATCCTCATCTGTAAGCTTGGGGGTAGTAACTGTGCACATCACTCGGCTGTCATGAGGACTAAACGAGTAATATATGTATGCTCTTAAAGCAAAGTTGGACAAGTAATTGCTGCTAATCTCCACATAGATTCCATCCCATTTTCCTTTCCTGCCTCCTCCAACCACAACGATTTGAGGATGCTGCCCTCTTGTGGTCAATCATAAGTGCTATTTAGCTCAGTGAGATGGACTTAGCTAGAATTTTCTTTGTTTCCATCTTCTCACAACTTTTAACATATATTTATCAGAGGTTAAATATTTTCCCCTGAGTACTTGAAACAAGGTACTAAATCACAGAAACATATGGGTATTTTCAAAAATTTCAAAATAATTAAACATTTTAATCGAATGATTAGAAGATAATGTAGGCAATTATAAAATGTATTGCATGTACTTTTATTGATATATTTGAAAATTAGGTATATTATATTTAAGTGTCTGGCCATCACATAGATATATCTCTTTGATACTGACTTAGGTTACCCTTTTAGAAAAATAATTATGAGTACTAGTATTAATGTTTCATATTAAAATTTCATTTCTTACATTAAGAGTTTATTCTTTTTGCAAAATGTTCTCCAGAATTGAAGAAAAACTATAGTCATAAAATTGAGAACTTATGTGTGTGTGTAAAGTCTACTACTATTATAGTTTTCAGGTTATCATTATCAAAGTGTCTTTAGTCAATGCCCCAACAGCCTTGGCTAAACCCTAGTTCTTCCTGAACCTCACATTCAGACATAAGTGAAATTATGAAAAATGATTCTTTGCTACTTCTTTTGAAAGCTTGCATAACTCTAGAATGTAGTTTGATGAAGTAAGCTTACCTCTGTTGGTTGAATTGTTATGTAATTCCCAGCACCAGAAAAAGAAACATCAGAAGATCGGTGACTGTTTATTTACACATTTGTTATCGTTTCTCCTGGGGAATAAAGAATGAGTTTGAACTCTAAAAGCTGAGCCTGTACGAAGCCCCAATCAGTCTCTCCACACTTCTGCTGTCATTCCTATTGTAGGGGAGACATTATTCAAACCACGGGTTCCAAACTCCCAGGTAACTGAAGCCAGCAGGAAGCTCTGTTTGATATCAAATATGTTCTTTATCAACCTTTTTGTTGAGATGAGAAGAAATGAACTAACTTTACTTTTATCTTGCCCTGGTTTAACATAACCCAGTAGGTGAATGCTTTATTGGTGTGCCTTGGCTAAACTCTTTGATACATACTGACTTTGTGGTCATAAATTTTCCATGTGTAAAAGCTAATTTTTTTTTATTTCTCTATACCAACTAGAAAGTATTACATGTCCATATGTTTTGATTGAAAGTATATTTGCATTTTTGCTGATAGAAATTGCCATATTGAAAATACAACTTCATTTCTCTTATTAGATTCTGGGAGACAGAAAGCCCTCTGCCAGCAGAGAATGAAGCCTAACAATGCCATCCTGAACTTTGGGGTCACGTTACAGACTACTGAACACTCAGTCTCAATGCTTTTTTGTATTAAAAAGACTCTCGGCTAAGTAAGAAAATGAAGTGTCTTTATTTTTTCCTTCCACACGTAGTTGGTTTTCATGGGGAAAGTTAGTGGTGCTTTCACGGTATAGAGTTCAGTAACAGATGTACTCCTGATACTCATTTTGTTTTTGACACACTATAATCTACAGTTTTTTCCTTGTAGAATTTCATTTGTATAATTTTGTTTGGATTCAGTATCCGTGTTTTATAGGGAAGGAACCATGTGAACAAAATATAGGCATTTAGCAACACAGATTTAGAATGATTATAAACTCATGTCTTTTATCTTTCCAACATCTTTCTTTGTGATGTATGAATATTTTGGATGCTGAATTTGTTACAAATTCCCAGAATTCAAATAAGTTAGGCTGAGGAATTCATACTGTAACAGAAAGAAGAAAAATAACATGAAAAAAATTACTATTTTATTGTAGTCCAACATTTCATATCTCATAGTGCCTTTTGTAATTTAAAACTTGTAAATAATTGGGATACCAGTTATTTCTGGGCTGTCTTCTTTTCCACCATTAGAAATATTACATACATTGAAACAACTCTCTCACCCCAGGAAGACTCTCATTTTCTCACTATTCAGAATTAATATACCAAGCACCACCTGACATTACTGCCAGAATATTTACTGGAAAAGAATCACTGAAAACCAAGAAAAGTGATTTTAATTGGATTCTCATTAAAAAAACTTTTTTAAAGATTTATTTATTTATGCATACAAAAGCTGGGGTGTAGGCCAGAGGTGTAGGTGGGTGAGAGGATTCATCAGAGACAGAGTGGGGAGCAGAACAGGCAGACTGACGGAAATACACTGCTGAGGGGAGCAGCAGGTGAGACAGGAGAGGGCTGCTGTGCCATGTGGGTTAGCTGCCTGGCTGGGATAGAAGCCGTGTGGTAGTGGCTGCCAATAGCTTCACAGTGCTGAGACTTGCACCACCAGGGAGGCCCTGGATTTTCATTTTAAGCAGTGTCTCATCCACTTCAGCCTTTGGGGCTGGGTAATTCCTTGTTGTGGGAGACATTCCTGAGCATTGTAGGTATGTTTAGTAGCTTTAATTACTAAACTATTACTTACTTAACTTCTCCTTAACTACTGGCCTTAACTCTCAGATGCCAATAATACTGCCTCCTCTTTGGTTACAACCAAAAATGTCCCTAGATACTGCTCAGTGCCCCCAGAAGGACTAAGTACATGCCCAGCCCCACCAGAACCACAGTTTTAAACCAATAGGCTATGTACCCCCTTCTTTTCTTCCATTATCTCCAGTTAGCTTGTTCATTGTGCATGACCTCCAAGAACACATCTAGGATATATGGTGATGAACCGAATGTTTCCCTATTTAAAAATTGCTCACTTCCCCGTTGCAGGTGTTTCCATAAACTCACACATGTTGTAGCTAAATCTCATCTTATTTGGTGACTCCTGGGGGAGATACAGAATTGTAGAGGGCAATGTAAAGAGCAGGGCTGGGAAGTCCAGCAGGCTTTCGTGTCCTTCTGATTACAGCCCCGAAGCCTGAAGGGATGACCACACCTGCTTCATAGGTGCTGGGGAATCGCACAAGATGAACTATCAGAAAATAATTTGTATTATTTGTATTATTAAATAATGCATTATTAAATAATTTGTATTGTTTATAATACAAATAATTTGTATTATTAAATAATTTGTATAATTTGTATACTTTCCTTTTGACAGACATAGGTAGGTGCTGAATTTAGATTTTCTCACTAAATGCTCCCAACACAGAGACCCATTTTACATGTAAATAAACTGGGGTGCTGAAAGACAAAATAACTTTTATAAGAGAGCACATCTGTTTTAAATAAAGAAGTTGCCTGAGCTTAATTCACCCAGTACTTAACATAATTCACAAGGTTCTGAAACAAGGCCAATTTTCAAGTATTCATACACCTGGCTCAAATACGAATTAATAAAGAATAAACCCTATCCATAATAATCAAAATACTGTGGTAAATTTAGAAGTATGGTTGGAGTTCCATTCTTCTTATCTTCTTGCTAAGGTGCATATTACCCTTAGTTCAGTTAGTTGGGAGGTTGTGTGGACAGGAGTGAGTTAAGCTCATTTGCTAAAACATGTGCATGTTTCTGTGGCTCCTAGCTACTCCTTTTACCTTTGGTTACTTTAAATTTGCGTTCTCTTTGAAATCACGAGCAGTATGTGACAATCAGTGCAAAATCGGATTTGTGGGAGAATCCTTCAACTGCTGGAAGTGGACTTTTGGCACACGTGTTTATGAAAGAAGCAGACAGAAGTAACTATGAGAGTTGGAAGTAATTTATTTTTCCAGATTTAAAAAAAAATCAGAAAGGAAGTTCAGGTAGAGATAAAACAAAAAAATTTTAAGGTGGCTACATTCTTTTCTCGAATTTTATTTCAGTCATTTCTCTGAAACACACTACAAATATTCTATGGTTTAGAGGCCAAGTGCAGAGCAGAGGGAAAGGCACTGGGCCTCTTGGAACAGGTGTTGCCATGTTGGGGGAGTCCCCTGCCGTTGGCATCTTCACCTTCCACGGGCATTCTTACATTTCAGCCTCCTGTGTCTGTGGCCAGAGGAAGAGCTGGAATACCTTCTCTAGCTACAAATGACAGAAACCACTAGAAGAACGGTGCACTGATTTGAAGGACAAGCTGCAGGTCAACCTTCCCACTTGAGGGTCCTCCCCATTCTGCTGTGTCTCTACACTCCCTCAGCTCTAACAACGATTTGATTCCTGTTATGTAATCTCAGAGCTGGTAGGTTTCTGGATTCAGAGTTTTTTTGTTTCTTTTCTTGTCCTTATAAAAACTCTTTCAAACCCATGGAATCCTTTGTCCTGGAGAAAAATCTTCTGCAGAAAAGAACTGAAAAACTGGGGTCAAAGCTAGAGGGGCAGAGCTGCTGCTCACATCCAGGCCCGAGTGCGTCTGCAAAGACATGTCCACCGGTGAGCGCCGGCAGGGTTCTTGGGAAAAGTCCTCAGCTGGCAGGAAGTCCTCGCTGAAGAGCAAATGAGTCTGAGAGGGATGCACAGGTCACACACTGGCCTCCTGACCAGCCAGGCCCCTCTGCCCAGAATTAGGGAGAAGGACATTGGCCACCAGAGTCTCACTGCTGGCGTTTCAGCGCTCCTCAGGCTGAGGAATGGGGCTTTAGGGTTGTGGGCTGTGTAAGACTCCATTCTGATGGTGTTCGCATGGATACCCGGCTTCCAAAGCTGCTTCCAGAGGTTTGGGAATAGTCGTCCCAGTACAAAGTTCTACTAAGAAGCTGCTAGAAACATTTGGTATTTTTCATTTTGAAAATATTGCCTGTAATTTATCCAATTCTTATGATACTCTTTCCTTGTGGCAACATTTGGCATCACCTGCCCATTACAGAGAAGGAAAAGTCAAGACAGGGAAGGACGAACATACTCGACAAATGGGGACTATGCAGATCATGAAATCCAGGGTGATCTGATTTTACTGGGCTCCCAGGGTGTTTATGGACATTTTTAAATTGTGAAAAATTATTATGCTGTCAACTTACATTGGCAACTGTGGAAACCAAAATTTAATAAGATAGAGAACATACCAAACTAAAGAGGAAAATGTGTGAAAAATTAAAATGACAAACAGAGGTGGGGAGGGTGTTGTAAAGACCATTTATCTAACTGTGATGGGGCCAGAGGAAATACGGGCTCAACATGCCAGAAAAGAATTTCAAATTTTTATAGAAAGCCACTCATAAATATAAAATCGTTCTTTTATATTTATATGTGCCATTTTTCTATAAATTTTGATATTTGTTGTCTGTGTTTTCTACCATTTATTTTCTTTATGTTGGAGTTTTAATGATTATGAATGTAGAATTGTCAGATTTCAAAAATACTGAATGACTATCTTTAATTGCAGATTAAACCTATCACTATCTCTGGTATTGCTAGTCAGGTTAAAAGTCATATAAGGGTTTATGTTCCAGTAACTCATCTGACTTCTTAGCAGGGACTTAGAGATCAGTCACAGTATGAAGCAATTCAGTGTTTATAGTATTATATCATGTCTGTGATGCTGAAACCCCTCCCATTCATACAGAAAGTGAGAAAATCTGTTTTTAGCCACAACAGTAACCATATAGTTATAAGATACTGCTGACACTGAAGTGCAGTGTGTGTGAGTGTGTGTGTGTGTGTTCTGTTTTGTTTCTTAGCTCTAATATTACCCCAAAACTATTTGGGAATGTGGCGGAACTGACAGAGCGAAACGCCGTGAACGCCCCGCGGCGATGGTCAGCGCGCACTCTGAGAACCTGATTAACAGCTGGCAGGACAGCCCTCGGCACCCACAGGGAGTGGCTCTGGCCCCGGCTCTCAGGCATGAGAAGTGGGTCCTTCCAAAAGCAAACAACCTTCGACCCACGGTCTTCATTTGGGCCCATCAGGTCAACAGTTGTTTCACAGAACATCGGCAATTGTCTTTCTCCTTGTGTCAGGAGCCTCTTGAAACATTATACGAGGATAATTAAGTGGTGAATAAGGGTCAATGTGGACAAATAAATCAAACTGATAGTTTGAACACAGACTGATTGAGCAAAAACAAGGAATTCTGCCATGCCTGTTATGGCAGTGCTTGATGTTAACTGACTTTGTTAACATTACATCCAAAGGCAGCAAGTGGGAAAGCTTTGTGTGGAATCAAAAGCTGAGCAAAGAGACATGGGATTTAATTGTTCAGCTTTATTTTTGAAATAAAGACATGCAGCGCTTCCATTTAGTTGACTTTAATGGAGCACAAAACCAAACCCATTCTTTAGCATGCTAATTGAGTTAGAAGATGCTTTCCTCTTGTATAACAGAGATGCAGTGGGATCGTGAGACTTTTAGAAGTTCAGAGTTAAAAATAGGATGAGATGTTAAGTCCCTGTATCTGATGAGACAGATTAACTATCCAGTGAATGTAATCATCTAAAAAATATTTTAAATCATTTATTGTAAATCTGCTAGTTCTAAATGTACAGAGATTTTGTTAGCTGAAGGGCAGTTAAGAAGTCAAGGAAAGAACAACAGAGAGGAAGAGAAAAAAGAGAAGCCTTAAAAATACTGCTCTGTGTCATTAGGGTTTTTCTAAGGAGGAAACTTATTATAAAATAGATGCAAAGAAGATATCAATCTTTGTGAGATTAAAGAGGAGTTATTATTATTACTGCTACAAACATGTATCTAAACTAGCTTATTTGAGTATTAGAATTCAATTTTTCCTGGTAGTCAAGTTTGACTTTGCTGTTCATTTCCAGTTGGAGAAATAAATATGTTTAAACTGTAATATTTCTTATATAAATTATCTAAGCTGCTCTCTAGCGCTCTTATTCCAACTCGTGTAGGTTGGTGCTTGTATCAAATAGTGTAGTACAGAAGGATGAAAATGGATTTAATGACATATCAAATATATATTCACATGTGAACAACATTAACTTTTTAAATTATGACAATTAATAGTCTCATATACACTTGAAACATAAATATATTAAAATATGTACTATATTAAGATATATGTATTTCAATATAATTTTGTCACCACCTAGCAATTAATTGATGAATTTAATCATAAAGAACCTTATTCAATAGAAAAATCTATAGAAAGAAACGAGAAATTAATAGCTTACACCTTCTGTGCATTTTTATTTTCGATGTAGATCATTTGAAAAGTTAGCAATATGGTGAGTAGTGATGCAAACCATAATTTATGAATTTAAAGACACTTAAATGACATTAGTTTGGAAGCATTGATTGTATACCCATTCCCAGATCTGGGCATCTGTCTTCATTTTTTAATTTAAGTACAATCATAAATATCAATATGCTTAGATTAATGAAATAACACTGTTTGTGATTAATGTTGTCTTTGAACCACATTAATACAAAATACCTATCAAGAATAAATTATACGGGGGAGAGGTAGCTACTTACTGCAGTGCTCTTGGGTCCCTCCTCCCCCCATAAATAATTTCACATAAAGAATCTAAGAGAAGCTCATCTATGAGCCGCCAACCCTGAGAAAGTGGGCTGAGAAAGGTGTAATGGATTATGGAGGGAGATGAAGGCAAGCTTACACCATATCCAATCAGTCTTTTTCTTAAAGGTCAGGACATTCTGTCTGGGTCCATTTGTGTTTTTGATTCTGCCGTTTCACTATTCAGTAACACAATGTAACTGTCAGTCTCAACAACAGTTCCTGGCTCCACTGGCTCCATGGCTCTGGGGGAACATACAATATTTCACACCCACCAAACAATTCGGCGTCTGCGTGGGCAAACCATATGATGACCACGGGGAGCAATATGGTCACACCCTACTGAGCACTCTTAAGAAGACTCTGTAAAGGACTACATCTAAAAAAGAATAAGGCTTTGCTCTTCTGTGCTTTTGCGTACTTGCCAAATAGCATCTTAATGTTGCATTTTTATCAGCAGAAGTCAAATGCAAATGTTTGTCTCTCTGCTCCATCTCAGTAGATAAAGACAGTTTTACTGCTATGCAAAGCATTTGCAGTCATGGTGTTAGGAGGCTGATAGATATTAGAAATAATTTAGCACATTAATGATGGCTGCATTGGAGTTCGGCATTGTGTGTTTTGTTTATGCTATTTATTTCTCTTCCCAAATAAAATCAAACACCGACTCACATTCATCAGGGCAAAGGATGGGATTTGGCTGTGCAGGGAGAGCAGAAATCTGATATTCTGTCTAACATAAATTTTAACCAGTGGGATCAGGACTGAGCTCTGGAGAATTTGTGCATATGGTATATTTTTAAAGGATTTGGTCTTAGAATACCACTCTTTGGACCAGCTGATTGATTTATGTTACAACCCAGTTTGCCTTTTCACTTAGAGGAAAACTAAATAAATTGCTTATATAAAACAAGATCAAGGAAAAGAAACAATAAAGAAAAAAATGTATCTTTTTAGGCACATAGATTCCCTTCCTTTCCAATATTTACTTTTCTGGATTTCCAAGTTCTTTTCTTTCTTCAGATTTTATCATGGATTCATTTTTTTTTTCAGTGAATTTATTTTTTCAAATGTTTAAAACTCCCAAAATTTTTCTAAGAGCAAAAGTATATTTTCAGTGTATTTCCAGATAATGTTTGTTCACTTTTCCTCCTTGTCAACATTTCACCTATGCCTCTGAAAATTTTTTCAAGGTCATAACACTAAATTTACCAGATACATAGTTTATTATTTGACTCATCTAATTGTGTTAAGTTTTAATCATTCTTGAAAACCTTATTTAGATCCATGTTAAAAACATGGTGATGGGAACATGGCAATGATGGGATTTTACCTTCTGATTGATTGCAATCTCTGATAATGGAAGGGCCAGTGAGCTTTAAGAACCGCAGATGATTTGCCTTTGATTTGAGTGTTCTTTTGTGTTTTAGCTCCATGGTGTTCTGTGATCTGACATTATGGGAATTTATCATGCAAAATTAATGAATCAAGAAAACCACAATGCTAAAAACTGACTTTGGAGAAGATAGAAAATGCTCCAATTTCCCTAATTTACTTCTTG
The DNA here is from genome assembly GCA_004024925.1 of Scalopus aquaticus. NCBI lineage: Eukaryota > Metazoa > Chordata > Mammalia > Eulipotyphla > Talpidae > Scalopus > Scalopus aquaticus. The sequence continues at coordinate 2,441 of PVIJ01020965.1, read as the reverse complement.
TCCTGAAGTTTGACTTCATGTTACTCTACAGTGGAAACAGTTATCACCTTTAATTTTGATGGAAAATACCAGTCTCAATGAATCTAGGTTTTTGTGCAAATTGTGAACTCAAGCTTAGTAGGAATTATGGTAAATAGAATTTAAAAGTGTAACGTAAAAATGAAGGAGAAATCCACAGTTAACTGTGAAGGGGCAGCAAGCCTGTGAAAAGACCAATCATAATGGAATTAACTTCCTCACTTTCCTACAGCAGCACTTTTTGCCATTGCAACTGAAGTCCAAGTTAGGTTTGAGTGGCTGGTTATTTGTGTCTAACCCAGGGCTAAAAAACTCAAATATAATTTGCCCACCACACCAGAGCAGTTTGATTGCAGGACAGAGGCTGTGCTGGAGACTGGTGAGTTTCATACCTATCTCAGTTGAATGGCACCAGGTAGAAATTGAAGTCTAGTATTCTTGTCTGAATTTCCATATGTTTTTCAGAAACAGTTACATGTTATGCCAGTCTAATGAACTACTTCGGAGCCTCTCTCTTAACCTGCAGGATGCCAGAGTGTGGTCTTAGGGTTATCAGATATGACACTTAGTCCTTAATGATAACATTTATTAAGTATGTGATTAAGTCTAGGATTGCGCTTCAAGATGGTGAATTATTTTTTATTTTTTATTTTTTTAAAGATTTATTTATACAAGCTGGGGTACAGGCCAGAGGTGTGGGGCAGCGAGAGGGTTCACCAGACACAGAGTGGGGAGCAGAACAGGCAGATCAGAAATACACTGCTGAGGGGAGCAGCGGGCGAGGCAGGAGAGGTCTGCTGCAAGATGGTGAATTATTTTAACATAGGCTGTAATCCATTCTTCTAAATTTAGAGGAATTAACATCTTCTCTAGGAGGCAATAAGGAAAGTGGATGGTTTCATAGCTGCCTAGAGGTATTTCCTATGCAGCTTCCCAAGTTGTTTCAAGTATACTACATTGAATTATGAATTCCCATGATTATAAATTCAACCAGATTGCTGGTTATCTTCTCAAAAAAAAAAAAAAAAGGTGCTCCTTCGCATCTTTTCTTGGTCACATGACTGCATCTCCCAGGCTCTCTTGCAGTTAGATGTGACCATGTTCTCCCCTATGAATGTGAAACAATGTGATGTCTCCCATCTCTGGCTCTGGAACTACGGACATTGACTGCTGTGCCCATAGCCTCTAGTGGTGACCCAGCTTCAAACATAATAAGCCTGCCCGAGGGGTGCTGAAGCAACAGGGGAGGTGCTGAGTGTTTGAACCTGGTTGGGTCAGGACTGTGCCATAGACCTGGGCCTCTTAGCATGCAACTGCTCTGATAGAGAGATAAGCTGCTACCTTTTTAGAATCACTGAACTGGGGGAATCTCTTTGTTACAGCAGGTTAGTGTATCAACATTCAAGTTTGTCTCTTAAAGAAAATTATAATGTATATATTAAGGCCACAGTAGGAAGACTGTGCCTGTATTGCCCCAATCCCTTATTCACAATTGAAAGCTGATGGTAGCCCATCAAGGACAAAGTCTTGCACATGGGCAACTCTGTTGCAAAATGCAGATCTTCAAAACTAGTATTTGTCAAATAGGACTCACTGTTGTTTCCTTGTAACTTTTAAAATGCAGCAATACCTATTTTATTTCTAATAAAAACAAACATTTTTTTTAAAGATATTCCTTCATAAGATCTGTTGAATGTCAGATCTTATGACTTTGTGACTGGCTTTTTTCTCTGGCAGAAGGTCAAAAAAACACCTCACAATGTTCTCCTGGCCACAATAGAGACTGTTCTTGTTTCTTATGGATTAATTCAGGAATCCAGAGGTGTGGAATCCGGCTTATTTCTTTTCACTCTTCTTATGATTTTGGTCCCCACCAATTCATTACCTTTTCTAAGATTACTCTCAAGTGGCAAAGGGCAAGCACAGAGGAGTCAAAATGGGTGTCCCCCACAAAATGGTAGGGCATTGTCAAAGAAATGCACATCAGAACAAATGCGGACCTAGCACAATCATGACTAAATATTTTCCCTTGAGATGAAATCTCATGCATCTCCTTCCCACAGATTCTCTGTCCCCACATCATCCAGTATATAAGCAGTAGGTGAGCTTGTTATATGGAAGAGTTTCAGCTAATGATGTGGGTGGGTAACTGAGGTGGGTAAGTGGTAATGGCATCTAACCATTATATCAGTTAACATTACATGTTCGAGTACACGTGTTAGAATGGGTAAAAAACAGATGGGATTACATCAAAATAAAAAGCTTCTGTACAGCAAAAGAGACATTAACCAAAACTAACAGACACCCTACCAACTGGGAAAAGATTTTTGCACACAATACATCTGATAAAGGACTGATAACAAAAATTTACAAGGAACTCACACAACTCAACAAAAACAAAGCCAATAACCCAGTCAAAAAAT
>PVIJ01020964.1:0-19652 GCA_004024925.1 Scalopus aquaticus | reverse complement strand
GAGAGACACTCCGCGGTGGGGGAGGGGGGAGGGGAGGATAAGGGCACAAAATGGAAGAGAGGAGAATACAGGGGACCATGGAGATGGATCACGGGTGAATTGGTGGTGGGCTGCCCAAGGGGAATACAAAATGTAAAAGACACAAATAACAATTAAAAAAAAAAAAAAAGAAAAAAAAATTCACCCCCGTCTACTTCCTTTCTCCATTTCCTTTCTAATTGCTCTTCTCCTAAGACAATTTCATTTCCTTTGGAGTAGAAAATGTGTTCTCACTTCCTGTCCAGCATCCTGCCCACTCTGTGATCTTGGCCCTCCAGGCTTTGATCTCTGTTGTGGCTTTTAAATAGAAAATCACAAACCAAAACTGCTCTGACTATTGTTACACATCTTCAAAAGCAGTTTTGAATGTTAAATCTGAGCATTGACTTTTCTCTAAGTCAATGGTTCTTACCCTTAGAAGCTCATTAGGATCACCTGGGGAGTTTTTAAAAATCCTGGTACCTAGGCAGCACCCCAGAATTCAGAACTGCTGAGGGGGAATTCCAAACATCTGTGTATTTTTTAAGCTACCTGGGTGTGTCTAACATGAGACCAGGGTGTGACTGTCATCCCAGTCCGGGGCAGTGGTCTTGGCCGCCCTGTCCTTGGAGGTAGAAGGGCTCCAGACACCTGGGGCCAACACTGGGCTCTGCCACTGAGGATGTTGTCAACACCTGGGGCTCACACCTGTACCTGGGTGGGGTTGAAGGGGGGGCCGTGGAGGCCTAAGAGGCTCTCAGCAGGTGTGAGTCCTTGTCAGCTGGCTTGACAGGCCTGAGATGGAAGTTCTGCAGACTCACTCTGGGGGACTAGGGGGGCAGGAAGATGGCTGCCCCCCGGGCAGGAACTGAGCAGATCCTCATTAACTTGGCCTCAGTCAGTTTGTGAGGGAAAGGCTGCCTCGGTTGTTGGAGCCGTCAAGGACCAATAAGTTGCAATATGTTTTACAGCTTCCTGGAGTCTCTGATAAATCTCTGGAGATCCTCTATTTTTCTTTTTCCCCCCAAGGTTTTGAAGCCAACTGTTTCCCTCAGCTGACAGATGCGCAGAGCCAGAGAGCTCATCTCCATCAGAAACTAGCCTCAGAGGAGGGAGGATTCTGGGCAAAGCTGGGGCTCCTCCCACAGGGCAAGGTTGTTGAGGCAGGGCAGGCAGAGGGTGGGGGGAGTCACACTTAGCCATGTTGATCTGCATATGAGCTCAGAACCTAGGAGAGAAGGGTTTTCCCAGAGGGGACGGCAAAAGTTTGATAGCAACTACTTTGTTCTTTCCTTCACAGCTGCAAACTTTTGCTTTCTATGCATAAGGTTTTTCATGTATCCTGTCCTCAGGACACTGGCCAAGTAGCAGAGCAGATCACACGTTGTGATGCCAGCCACCATCATTTGCAATACCCACTGCATGTCAAGCATTGGTGATAGAGAAAATGATAGTATTAATAAAGCTTTGCACCTGTTGAGCTCCTAATATGGCCCTGATAATATGGACACTTTAGAACACTCTGTATTGCTTATAGGAGGTAAATATAGTATAACCTGCTTCAGGAACCACTTGCTACTGGTCCTGGACCTGCCATTGCCTGAGACTTTGTTAGAAATACAGAATCTGACTCTGTGTTCTTATCATGTCCCCAGTGGATTCCTGGACAGTTATTCTCATTTTACCGATAAGGAAACCTGGGGGACAATGGGAGGCTCGGTGGGATTTTAATGATTTGCAGAGGGCCACAGGATAATCAGATGTTAAAATAGAAATGTGAACCTATGTCTTAATTTCAAGATATGCTGGTTTTCCACTCTGCACAGGACTCAAATGATGTTGAAAAATATAGACTGTAACATAGCTGAGAGCGAAGTATTGGAAAAGAAGGTCTTCTTAGATTTCAGATGGGGAAACAGTCGGGAGGGCTTCCTGGAAGAGGGGGCATTTGAATCAGTCCTAGCTGGTTGAGCAGACCTGTGGGAGAGGGGGCAACCTATCTGAGGTGGAGGAAGCAGCAAGAGTAAAAACAGAGAGGTGGAAAAGTTAATAGGTGGTTTCTTTTACCGATGTTCAGAAACAACAAAGGATTTGAGGCAGGATATTGGTGATTCAGGGAAACTGACTTTCCTTTTGATCTAGGACTGTCAGAGGGAGAGTCTGCAGGAGATCCTGGGCCTGGTCAAAGTCTAAGGGGTCTGTACATTTAACCAGCTCTTGCCTGAGCTGCAAGGTGCTGAGAAATAGATATACTGCTTTGAGAGGGTCCAGGTCCTCAGCCCCTGCTTTTCTGGATCGGTGACCCCTTTCCTCCCATGATTCCCAGCTTTCCTGTTCCCCTCAACTGCCCATTCTCATAGAGAGCCTGAGGCCGGGACACAGCCCCTATCCCCACTACTACCCCCAGTAGTCCAGGTAACGACCAGTGGTTCCATTGAAAACCATTTTGTTACCATGCCCCCAGTCCCTGCTTTGACCGTGGCATTCAGTCAACTACCCCAAATATAAAGTCTAACAGTGGTGGTGCCTGTCAAAGACAAAACTAAACCTGTATGAAAATTGATTTTGTTTATGCAATAGGGAGAGCACCCCAGATCCAAAAATGAGAGCATCTCATCTCATCGGGGTGGTTTGCTTTAAACTTAAGGAGCAGCCAAGTAGTTCCCCAAGTAGGGGGTGGGGGGTATTATAATTGGGACTAATTTTGTAGTCTGGGAGAGTCTCAGTCTGTCAGTCAAACAGGAAATATTTATTTCTGTGTTGAGTTAGTTTTCAGGAGGACAAACAATTCAGCTAATCATTTGTGAGACAAAGGAGGAGAATTTGGAGGGTCTCTGACCTTGTCCTAGGTAAACAAGATAGACAGCTGCCAGTCTTATCTGAGGCAGATGTGGAAAGTGGGTCTTTAGGGTAAACTGTTTCCCTCCTCACAGGGGTGGGGGGTGGTTTCTTAGCCATCACTGCTTTCCCAGAGCACAGGGCTCAGGTAAATTTCAGCAGCATCATGCCCAAGTTCCTAGACACAGAGGTTTATGGAGAACAACCTGGTAGGAAGCGGTGAGGGCCAGGCTATTTCCCTGAAGTTGCAGTTCTTTAGAAAGTACCTTGTTTTTACTTGGATTGCATATTAATAGAGATTAATAAAAATAGCAGTTTTCTAAGGAAGCTCTTATTTAAATTTCATGTAAGAGTATAAAAGCATGAATTTTCTGCATCAAAAATCACGGTTCTAATAAGCACATGATACTATGTCCGTGATTGACATGCGTGTTAATGGCGGGACAGAGATGATGGAGTGTGGTGGGATCGATTCAGACCCCCTTTGGTGCCCTCGCACATCCCGCAGCCAGGAGCTGCACTGCTGGGAGACATAGCATGGCACAGTGCAGGCTTCTCAGATCTGGGTCTACTTGTTTTGGAACCACCTGGTAGACTTGAAAAAATGCAGACCCCTCGGTCCCCCATGAGATGAATGTATGAGCATGGGGTGGATGGGGCTAGGGGGTCTGAATCTCTATCTTGGTTCTGACACCTGCTGGTTTCTCACCTTGCACACTCAAATGATATTGAAAAATATAGACTGTAGCACAGGTGAGAGCTAAATACTGGAAAAGAAGGCCTTCCTAGCTTCAGATGGGAAGACAGCCAGGAGAGCTTCGTGGAAGAGGGGACATTTAAATCCCAGCAGGATGAGCAGGACCTCTGGAAGAGGGGCATCCTCTCTGAGGTGGATGAAGTGCTGTGGGAGCTGTGCATTTAACCTGCTCTTTAGGGCTTGCCGGGGTGGGACCAGGGATGGTTTCCCTGTGGGGGAGAGAAAGTGAGACCCAAGGAGATAGTGAGGAAAGGTTGTGAGAAGGAGCAATTCAGACATTGGGGACTGAATGTGTAAAGGCGCTGAATTAGGAAGGGGTCTTTGTTGTTTTCTTTGTTGTGTCTTTGTAGTTTCTCCCCTCCCCTCCCCCTTCCCCCCTACAGATCAGACAGAAGTCCTTGAGAGCAGCTGTGTAGGAAGGGGGCGCATGGGCGGGGCATGCAGGAGAGCCCTGGGCAGGTCGGGCATGGCCCAGAAGGTCCTGCTAAGCATTTCAGATGCTAACCTAAGCCACGTGGGAAGTCACTGAGGGTTTTACTTGGGGGCGGGCGGGTGGAAGAGGTGGGGATGTGACTTGATCACTGGCCTATCCTACTCAAAGTGTTCAGAGCTAAACTTGTAACCTCCCCAGCTATCAACCTGCTCTGCTACTCATGTTCACAGTCCACTCACCGAGAACCTGATCAGGAAGATTGGCCATCAGCTGGGCTCTTTCCTCCTGCCCAAACATCTCTTGCGTCCATCTACTTCTCTCCATTACCCCCTCCACTCCCAGTGCCTGGGGTCAGGCCGCACTTTCTCTTACCTGGTCACCAGCCACCTGAGCTGCTCCCAGGCTCACTCCCCTCCAGCCCGATTCTCCCCACCAAGTCGCTAGACCTGTCCCCAAGCCCCAAAGGATGGCCGCTGCTGTCAGGGGCTGTCTGTAGCTCAGAGGGGCTCATGAGAGGGTCCTGCTCAGAGCTCTGGTCTCATCTCTCCACTGCCCACCTCCACTCTACCTCCCACTCCTGCTGAACTTGGACATTTTTTTCTCCAGGCTTCTTCTCTCTGCCTGGAATTTTCCCTGACTTTCCCCTGACTATCTCCAACACATCCTTCTTGTCTTGACTCAAGGTCACCATCTCAGGAAGCAATTCCTTCAGCTTCCCAGGCTGCGGAAGGAGCATCCGCAGCCCCTGCCCTCCACTCTGTCAGTGGCGCTGAGCACACCCTACTGCAAGTGTCCGGGTTTCCCCATGAGAGAGTGGCAGGAGGTGCTGGGTAATTGTTACTTGAACAAAGGTAGGTTTTTCTGCTTCCTGGGAATCCCTGGCATGGAGGCAAGTGGATGGGGCATCAACATGGTGGTTTCCATCCTCCTCGTTGTTTTCAGGATAGTCTCCTCAGAGTTCCTTCCCTCCCACTGGAACTTGCAGCCTCTTCATCATTTCCCCCTTGGCTTCAGTGCTTATGAAACCATCCAGGATAATTAATAGAGAGGAGTTTTATGCTGTTTATGGGGCTTTGATCAAAGATTTTAATTAACCTACCTTGCTATAAGCCTTTAAAAGTTCATTCCCTGGGCCTGACCATTTGATAATGGAATTAGTGCTTCTGGGCAGAGTGGGGGGAGGTGGAGGTTTGGACAAGGAGAGCCTCGTGATTGACTCATTAACCCTTCCTGGATGGGTAGACTTCAACAGGACATAAAGGACTTGCCTCAATCTGAACTGCTCACTGATGGAAGGAGGTGCTTGGAGTGGAGTGAGCACCCCATCACTGGAGGCATGCTAGACCAGCTCCTAGGAGGGACCTGAAAGTTGTGAGTCAAACTAGATCAGACCCTTCCCAACCCTAAGATTCATTCTCTCTGTCCAAGCTGGGATGCTGGGGGGTGGGTAGGGCAATCCAATGCCACTCTGCCTGCACCCCACCCCCCTCAACTCCCTCCCCAGAACCCTGGCTGTCATTTTCCCTGGACTTCCAAAATGCTCTGTTGTACTTATATTTTGCCAGTTGTTAATTTTTCTCATAAATACCAGTTTTAATGCCCAGCTCTCCCCACCCCCAGACTGTGTCAAGGTAGGGAGCTAGTAGACTGATCAGTGTCCCAAACTGCCCTCTCACAAGTAAATGTTGAATGAAGTGAATGAAGAAAAACTCTTATCTACTCACTGGATGCTCAGAAGACAAAAACACTGAAGTCTTAGCCTGTCCCCATTTCCTGCCTGAAGGTGGGTGGCCATGAAGTGTTTCTTATCATAAGCTCTTCTCAGTCCTTTGAATTTTTAAAGTACGTGTATATATTAACTTGTCTTTAAAATGTAGATAGGCCAATGAGACCAGTAGCTTTCCCTGTTTTTCTTCCACTGAAATCACCTTCCAGACAGCAGGAAGCCAGATTCTAGCTGACTTCACGTAAACCTTGTAGGGGTGACCTCGGCGACCCATTTGGGTGGCCTAGATTTTGAGGGTAGTTATCATATATCCCAATTATGTCCAAATGTCTTCAATTATTCAGACAAGCAAAGATCAAGCTTTCTTTAGGAAGCTGTTTCTGGAGGAGGAGTGTGTCGGGTGTAAAATGCTCTGTCAGAGAAGGGGACCCTCCCAGGCCTGTTTGTGAGGAGCATGAGGACAGCGGGGACCTGGCTGTGTTCCTTCCCTGGATCTGGATCTGCTGTTGTTAAGGAATGTTCTAGAGAGCAACATTCTCAAGGGGGGAAGACTGGCAGCCATGGCATGCAGGCATCTCTTTGCACATCCAGAAAGTGGTGCAAGGAAGGCCTGAAGATTCCCTCCTGTCTTCGAGATACTCAGATGAAGACAAGACACGGGCTCTCCCTTACACAGGTAGGATCAACGTAGAATTTGATCAAGAAATAAGGGAAAACAGCTGTGATTACTTGGAAAAGTTCTTTGCCATAATGCCCATTTTAACAGGGAGTCACATTTTTAGCAAACAACTTATCAGACTGTTGGCTGTGGGCATTGCGAGTAATCGGATGTGCATGGGAATGAGACTGTGGGTTTGGTCCTCACTCTCCTCTCTAGTGACGTGCTCTGGTCAAGTTTCTGAACTTCTCTGGGCCTTAGTTACCTCGTGTGTGAAATGGGAACAATGACAGCACCTGCCTCAAAGGCTGCTGTGGGGGTGCATGAGTTGACACACAGGCCTTACTGTGAGCCTGGCATACAGTCAGAGCTCCATCCGGGTGAGCTGCTGCTTTCTGTTACAGCTGCTAGTGCCTGTCACATGCAGGGTCTATGTCCCTGAGCAGGACAGCCAACCCAGAGTGCTAGGCCCAGGGCCTAGGAGGAAACAGTGACTGCTAAGCTCATGTACAGCCCGTGGTGCTGTTACCACCCCCCACCAAGCCCAGAGCTCAGTGGGGAGAGGACTAGCAGTGCGGGCAGATGCCCCCCTCCCCAACCCCATGGGAACTCTGGTTTTGGTGAGCTCTAGGGAATCCTGGGCAGAGCGGCTCAAAGTTGGGTATAAATCAGAATCACCTGGAGGCCTCATTGAAATGCAGCTCTCAGGGTCTTTGGGTTATTGGGTGTGGATTCAGCATCTGCATTTTTACATCATATCCCCAAGCAATATGGATGCTGTTTGCATAGATAGCGGTTTCTGAGTGGTGTACACCAGCTCCCTCGCTAGTGCTGCTATCCCCTTGGCTGAGGGGACTTCCGGGAGGCCAGGTTTCTAGTGGGTCCCCAACACCCTGACTCTGATCTCAGCTAAACCCTGGCCAGGAATACAAACTTCACCTTCTGGTGACAGAATGAGCCACAGACTGAGCACTTGCCATATATTATCCCTAATCTTTATCACACACTGACCTGCGCCCGTGGCTTCACCCTAACCTCACTGTGGCCACCAATTAAGCCCTGACCGCAAACACAGTCTCACCCTTGCCTTTCTCAAGGCACAGTCCCAGACAGACGCCCCGCTCAGCCGCTGACGCCCACTAAGGCGAGGGTGAGGGACTGTGATAACTCCAGGCAGAGTGTTCTCCTCCCATCACTGGTGACACAGATGAGCGCCACCGCCCCGGGGTGGCCCCGGGTGGGGACAGGGGAGGACTCAGGGACTATGCTCGGTTGTGCAGGCCCTGCCCTGGCTTCACACACAGGCTGTTTAATGTGGGCTGGGTGCTCTTGCCCAGAAGCCTTCTCCAGGCTATTGCTTCTCTGATCAATTCCTCAAAACCAAGGCCCTGACACTGATTTGGAGATTAAATGAAAGACCCCAGATGCCCTTCCCAAGGCTGGTTTCCCACGTCTCTCATGAGTGCTGACTGTGGAAGTATCGAAGGGACTGGGCAGCTGATGGGTGGCCCTCGCCAGAAAGCAGAGGGCCTTCTACTCTGGTTGTTGGGTTTGCTGGTTCTTCGGAGGCAGTTTCACACTAAAGTTGGTGTACGTGAGAGAATTTTGACACTCTGACCTAGTTGCTAGTTGTAGGGCAAATGAAAGATGATCAGGATTTTCCACCCTGCCACCATTACCAATGATCTTGCACGCATGCCTGATGGTGGGCACCTGGAATGGGGTGTGAGCTTGTGTGAGTGGGTACACCTGGGCCTGGAGGGGCTGGTTATATAAGAGCAGCAGCAGCAACAGCAGAGAACAGGGCGTGGCGGTGAAGGACTGTGCGGCGGGGTGCAGCAGAGCAGAGACATGAGAGAAACCCAGAGAGCCCAGAAAGAGCGAAGATTTGCCGGGGGCCAGGAGGCCCGCAGCCTCCTGGCCCGCCAGTCCCCTTGCCTGACCTGTACCTGGCTGCCTCACCACAAAAGATCATGAAAAGGCTGAAAAAGCCACTGCGGGCTCCAGGACTCCTCCCTTACCCGTCTGCCCGGATCGTGGAGAACCTGCTCTGTGCTCTTCCTGCTGCTGCAGTGGTGTATGTGTTGGGTCGGACCTGTCAGTAGGTGAAAGTGGCTCTCTTACAAACATAAAAAATACAGAATTTGTCTTACCACCACCACTATCACTCCACTCCCACCAGCACCATCACCACCATCACCATCATCTCCATTATCTCTACCACCATCCTCTCCATCATCTCCACCACCATCATCGCTGTCATCACTCACGATGTACCCTAAGAGAAGCGCTTTACTTGAATGATTTAACTTAATCTTTAAATAGGATGAACTTTGGGAACACGAGTATCACTCCTGATAGGAGAGGCCATGCCATTCCATTGAGATTAGGACAAGAAAAGCAGATTCCTCAGTGACCTTGTAGATTTCTCATTACTGGGCTCTGAAACGTAGGAAATCTATTTAACTTCCCTTGTTTTCTTAGCTGCAAGGAAGTTGCAGATTTTATTTCAATTGCTGTAGCTTTCCTCAACTGGAAGTTTCTTAATATACATTTCCTCCACCCATCTGCTCTTATTTCTTTCTCCAATTAGTTAAAAAGATCTTGTTTTAATGACATTTTAGTCTGTACTTCAAGCATGTAATATAAATAAATGGGTATGTTGCATATTATTCTAAAGTCAATGTGTCTATTAGGTTTGGATTTTTCTTCCAGTGTGGAGGAGTCAGCACCTAACAGACTAATTCTCCCTCAGATAATAGCCTTAAGTTCTAGATAAATGTAAAAAGTCTGAAAAACTCAAAGGAGTGAATAAAAGCAGGCAGATTCTGTAGGGTACTTGAAACTTGGAAGAAAGGACTGGCTTGAGGTGAGTTCTCCATCTTAATGACATTTCATCTGAGGAGAAATGAAGCCATGACATAGCCTGGGCCATGAAAATAGCAATTCCACCATCTTTCCTGGGAAGAGAGGAGGGAAGAGAGGAGGGATTCCGGAATGGAGGAAATCAGGGAGGGGAGACTCAAACTCTGTGAATGAACTTGGCCTGAGTCTGTCTGCTGCAGGACCCTGAAGCATGCATGCAGAGAACCAAAATGGAATTTGATTTGCTTTCCACCAAAATTAAACAGAATTTCTGGTTTGAGTCTAAGTCAGAAGCCTATAAACAGACTTTAATACTCCAGAACAGAATGAAGAATCTAGATTTTCTGCGACATAGTGCACAAAATTTAAATGCAATGCAAAATTATTTTATATATGAAAAGACAGTAAAATGGGACAAATTCTCAAGGGCAAAGGTAATCACTGGAGGCCAACTTCGAGATGACCTAGATATTGGAACTAGCAAAGGCAATGAAGCAACTATTACAATTATGGGAAACACGCTAATATTAAATGAATAAAAAATAGAGCTAAATCTCAGCAGAGTTAGAGAAGATATGAAAAACAGGCAAATGCAAATTCTAGAACCAGATGAAATATCTAAGATAAAAAATTCACTGGGTGGACTTAACAGTTGAATAGAGGTGACAGTAGCATCGTGAACTTGAAGAGAGATCAATAGAAAAATAACTAAATCTAAAGAGAAAGAGAAAAGAATAAAGAAAGGCTAGAGTTTTAGGAACTGGTGGGGACAATGCCAAAATCTAACATAGGAGTAATTAGAGTCCTGGAAGTGGAAGAGGGAGGAATATAATTTGAAGAAATAATAACTCACACCTTCCAAGATTTGGTGTAAGGACATATATCTACAGATATATGTAGAGTCAGTCCATTGCAGAATAAATAAAATGATGACCATGTCTATGCATGTCAGAATTTAACTGTTAAAGACAAGAAAGTCAACCTCTTACTATAAGGCGTATGTTTTTTATTCACTGAACATGGATCCCCTATCATGTATTAGGTGCTGTTTGGGTGCTGTGAGCATAACGTGCTGAGTGAGTCTTCTTTGGGGGAGCAAAGCAAGGTACTGAGTTGGACTGAGTTTTGCTTCATAAGCTCCAACTTGCATGAAAAGTACAAGCTGAGTAAGTGCAGAGTCCAGGATAGAGGTCATTCAAGAACACCAGGCAGCCTTGAACGGAGCATTTCAGATGAAGATCAAGGACTTCTGGGGGGTGGGAAGGGGACTGAAGTTGCTTAGGAGAAGAGACAGAAGTCAGGAGGGGAGAACCAAAGGGTTGGGGCATGTTCTAGTATTAATCACAGTAACCTTTCTTCTTAAAGGCTTGAGTTTATCTAGGGAAAACTTGTCTCTGGAGAAGGCAGCCCAGGGAAATTGTTGACACTCAAAGAGAAACTAAGAATTGGTGTCCTGGGGTTTGGTGTCTGTACCTGCTTAGACAAGGAGTGATCCATTTCTGCTCATACAGAATTTGGGGGATGCGTGTGTGTGTGTGTGTGTGTGTGTGTGTGTGTGTGTGTGTGTGTACATGTGTATGTCCAATGGCCCACTGTGTGCATGTGATCAGCCTTCTCAGCTGGTTCATTCATTTACTCCCTATATTTTAATTTTATTTTTTAAGATTTATTTATGCATGCAAGTGCTGGGGTGTAGGCCAGAGGTGTGGGGGGTGAGAGGATTCACCAGAGACAGAGTTGGGAGCAGAACAGGCAGATCCACTGAAATATACTGCTGAGGGGAGCAGCAGGCGAGACAGGAGAGGTCTGCTGCGCCGTGTGGGAAGCTCGTTGGCTGGGGATTGAATTTGTGCTGCAGTGACTGAGGACAGCTTCATAGGCTGAGATTTAACCCTTTGTGCCACCAGGGAGGCTCCTACCTATATTTTTAGCATCTTGTATGTATATACCAATAGTGAAAAATAAGATGAACAAGGTCCCTGGTCCGCTCTATAGTCAGGTGGGGAGAGACAGAAAAAATACAGGAAAACTCAGAACCTTTCCAACTGCAAGGAGAGCATCCTAGTTTGGTCCTCTGACAAGGCTATATATGGGAGGTAACCTCAAGAAGCAAAATTGAAAGGTGGGGAAACAGACAGGGAAGGAAGCAAAAGGTGTGCGTCATGAAGGGGCACCGCTCTGGGCATCTGAGCTCAGTCCCTCTGGGGAATGCTGATGTCCTGCCTGCAGACAGGACCTGGGCTTTATCTGCTGCCTTCTGCCCGCCCTGGTTGAGGGCTAACCAGGTGCTAGGGGTGCTAGGATCTCTATTCTGGCCTGTATCTGGGTGCAGCTGGGCACATCTTGGGGCCCAGTGAAAAGAGACCCAGGCCCTTGCCAAGGGAAGCAGCCAGTGGGCTGGAGCTACCTGCCTCAGTGCAGGTGGCCTCAGGGACAGGCCAAGCTCCCACTGCTCCCCTGACCATGGTAGGGCGTGGGGTGCTCTTTTAAGTGTTAGAGAGTCACAGAAGTTTTAATGTAGAGCTGTGAAATGGCCTGATCTTAATCTGTAAAATGTGGGAGTTTCAATGTGTAAAAACTCCCAGAGCAGGTGAGGAAGGATGGGGTCCAAGTGAGTTGGCCTCACGGTGGGGGCCCAAGCGAACATCCAGCCGGGGGCAGCTGGAGGGTGCGCTCTAGGAGAGGCAAGTTTCTTTCTTTCCTCCGTGAAAGAGTGAGATTCTCTCACCAACTGAAATGGGGGTGAGAGGAGGTTAAAGGGCAGAAAATGTAGAGAACAGCTTTCTACAGGCCTCCCCACTCCTGTTTGAATTTTGTCAGTGTGAATTTAAAGTGTAACTAATCAGTTCATTTAAAGTGATTTTCTCCAGCAACATTTAGCTGCCCAGGCACTGGCAGACAGAAGTGAAATGATTAGGTTCAATCAGGCTGGGGTTTTGCCAGGTGGGCACAGCCCAGGGTGGGGGGAAAGGTTCGGGATCCTCTTCCGAGGAAGGAGGCATTATCTGCCAGGCCCTGAGCCGCTGGGGAGGGGGGCTGTGGCTTGGCATGGAAGGTCTGGGTGCACAGGGTGTGAGAGGGATGTGCATGGCAGGTGACCTTGACTTTGGTGAGGGCCTTTTCTTTTTGGGGGGTTTGTGCCCCACAACTGCAAATTCATTATTTCCACACCCTTCACTTTCCACCTCACTCTCTTTCATCTATTAGAAGATACTTGAACTAGCCCAGAATTGCTTTTTAAATACAAAAACCTATTTCTAACATCAAAACGTCTCCTGATTTCCAGTCGAGAGGGTTGTTTATTATTCATTGACTAAGAAGCTAGCTAATAAGAAGCTATACTTTGGGGACATTTATTAATATAATTATATATTTCACAGGTATTAAGTTAATATGTGCTTATTTGATAAGATTTCAGCAGTGCAGAGCTAACCATGGTAAATTAAAATTTCCAGACACACATCCAGTTTTATTGCTTATTAATGAAAGATCTGGGGTAGATTGCAAAGGACCTGAGCCCTCCCTTATGTTCTGGGAGAAACTTAACCTTTCTGGCTGGACACGGCCTCTCCTTTTCCTCTCCTATCGCTTCGTTAGGCACAGCTTGCTGTCTGGCTTCCCACGTTCCTAGAGAAATCATATTCCTCTCAGTAGTGGGTTAAATTTGTGGCAAGGATAATTTGGAACCATCATCAGACATGACCCATTAATCACAAATATCAAATCGGATATATGAGAAGTAAAGGATAACAAATCGATCATGGGCTGTTAATTGGATGTTCTGAGCCACAGGGCTTCAACCTGACAAGGAGCGTGCTCACCCTGGGGTCCCTGCTCTCAGAGGCCCCCGGCCCTGCCTTCCCTCATACCTCTCTGCAAATGTCCCCAGCATGTCCTCAGAGATGCTGAACACACAGTTTGCACCAATCTCATTTTTAGGCAAAACATTTCTTTTGCACATGAACGTCGCCCTTTCTTTGCTCATTGCTTATCCTCCCTGCCCTACAGATAACCAATGTCATGGCGTCTATTTCTCTAATGTCCTTCTTGTCCTGTGTGTGTGTAAGTGCAAATTATTTTTCAATTTGATTTTAATTGATGATATGTCAGAACTACTTTTTTTTTAATATATGCAGAGAATTCCATTGTTCCATCATGTACCTGGCCTCTCTCCTTTTGAATACATATTTATGAATTCCCCAATGCACGTCTCTTGTTCACATAGGTCAGTATTTCTTCAGTCTGAATTTCTAGAAGTGCAATTGCTGGGGTGAACAGAATTCACATTTGGGCTTTGGTCAATGACGACTGATGTCTTCCAAGTGACCTCACAAACTCACACTGATGCCAGCAAGTGTGTCAAAGTTTCCCACATTCTTGCTAATATTTGCTATTGTCAATCTTTTTAAGTTTTGACAGTATAACTGGTGCAAAATTATTTCTCATTATTGTTTTAATTTCCATTTCCCTAGTTACTTGTGGAAGCTGTGTATTTTGTCATATGATTATTGACATTTGTATTTTTCTTCTGTGATTTTCTATTCATATAATTTGTTCAATTTTTATTGTGTTGTCTTTTTTATTGTTTTAAAGATATTGATGTACTCAGGCTATAGATTCTTTGTGTTAAATGTGTTACATGTAATGTCTCCTAATTTGCTGCTTATACTTTAATTTTGTACTTAATTTGTTATTTTTTTACAAAGTGTTTTATATTCTAAGTGATTAAATGATTGATCATTTACTATATAGCTTCTGGGTTATGTGTCTTATTTTAGGAAAATCTTTCTAACTCCAGGATTAAAAGAATGGCTTTATTTTATTCCAACTCTTTCATCCTTTCTTTCTTTCATATTTAATATTTTTGTCTAACTGGAATTTACATTTGTATGCTATATGTTGCCTATTGAACTTATTTTTTAACGGATATACAGTTTTGTTGAAATTCTTTATCTGAATAGTTCTTTCTGTCCTAGGAATTCAAAATGCTGTCTTGATCACAAACATTTTATCACTAATTATAAATGATTGTGTTAATTTACTTAAAACAGAATGCTGAACGGTTCCTACTTCCTTTGTTATTATCACTGCAGGCGAAATTGCCACAGGTACACGAGATGTTCTAGTTTCTATTCCATTCCTTTGATCTACTCAATCTATTTGTTTCAATCAGTGTGTGGCACTGTAAAGAATACCATAAACTGTGATTTAAAAACAGAAATGTATTCCTCACAGTGCTGGAGGCTGGGAAGTCTGTGGTCAGGAGGCAGCATGGTCATTTTTGGGTGAGAACCCTCTTCCTGGCCGGCTTTCTTCTCTCCGTGTTTTCACATGTTTGAAAGCAGAGGGGGGAAGCACTGTGCCTGCCTCTTTTTAAAAGGTCTCAAATCCATCACGGGGGTCTCTACCATGGTGACCCAGTGACCCCCGCCCCTCAAGTCTCCATCTCCAAACACTTCACTTTGGGAATTAGAGTCTCAGCATGTGAATTGAGGGAACACAGACAGCCCTTAGCACTATGTCTGCACCATGTTGTTTAAATAAATTTAGCCTTGATATTTTTTCTGACTTCTCTTTGAACAAATCTCCCCCTATTTTCTATGACTTGTCAGAATTTTTAAAGATGTATTCTTATATACATTATTCCATCTATATTCCTCTACTGGTTGGAAGTTGTATTCTCTCCTACTATTCTTTAATGATCTCTCTAGATTACAAATTGCTTTGCTGATGTATCAAAGTCTAACATTAGTTGTACTTTTATTTTCCTCCTGGACAATGTTTGACTCCATTTATTCCTGTCTTGAATCATGTTCTATTGTTTAATTCTACACATATTTCAGACTTTACAAAGCAAAGCAATATTAGTGTTTTATAAAATCAAAGTTCATTTTAATTTTTACAGATTGACTTTTATTTTTCTTTTCACTCTTTCCTTCATCCCTGGTATTGCATCTGGGCTCATTTTTCCTTTAGTATTTTCTTTCATGCAATTGATTCGTGGTGAAATCCTTCGGTCTTTGCTCTTCTGAGAATGTCTTGATTTCAGCTTTGTTCTAGAAAGACATTTTCACAGGCTACTAGAATGACAAGTATTTTCTTTCAGCACACTAAAATACACTCCTCTGTCTTCTGTCTTCCATTATTGCTGTTGAGAAGTCAGTGGCAGCTCTAGCGGTTGCTTCTCAGAAGCACTGTGTTTTTACCTCCACCCCAGCTGTGTTTAAGATTTTTTTTTAAAATTTCTTTTGTTTTCTGCTATTTCCCTAGGATGTATTTGGATGTACATTTACTTTTTAATTATTTTGCTAAAGAGTCATTGGGTCTTAAATTCATGGATTGCTTTCTTTCATTAGTTTTAGAGATTTTTAAGCCATTTTATTTGTTCAAATATTGCTTCTGACCTATTCTCTCTCCCCTCTCCTTCTGGGACTCCAATTAATCCTATGTTAATCTTTATCATGGTCTCCCTTATGTCTCTTACCCCCTCTTCTATAATTTCCATCTTCCTTTCTGTGTGTCATTCTAAATATTTTTGTCTCACTTAATTTCAGTTCACATGAATTCTTTCTTTAGCTGTGTCTTAAGTTTTGAATTTTCCTCCTTGTATTTTTCTAGAATTTCTAGTTAAATTTTCCCCGACATTTTCTCTACCATGTTGCAGGGTCCCAGTTCCTCTTCATTTGGTTCTGCGAGGTGCTAGCAATCTTGGATCACCCAGTACAAGTAATTAAGGGCTTGAATTATTTTGGAATACCTGACTTGGCACTGAGAAGCAGTCTGTGTAGGGCTGGATTACTTCTGGTTCATCATTACACTTAGCATATAGCATCTCAACCTTTAATTTATTAGGGTGCCTGCCCAAGGTCTGGACTTTGATTTTTGCCCCCTTGCCTTGTGAAGCCTGCAGAAGTGCTCCGTCATTCATAAACTAGCTCTTCTGGATTTGCAGTTGAAGTGACCACTGAGGCCAAACTCAACTGTCCGTATTCCTGTCTCCTTTCAGGTCTTGGTGTGATAATTCCTCACTATCTTAACTCATGTATACAATTAGGGAACTGCTTTAAATATTGGACCCAACATTACCTTTGAGGTGTATGGGGGGAGTTTGGTTTGAATTAACATGTTTTGCTATTATTAGAAATAAAAGTCCTACATTTTCTTTTTCATTTATATTTTGGAAGCAGTTTGTTAAGTTATAACAGGTTCCTGTTAGAATTTTAAATGGGTTGATTTTATATTTATAGGTTGATTTTGCAGGACAATAAACATCTTTACAATATTGAGCCTTTCTATTCGGGAATATAATGTCTCTGTTTCTACTTATTTAAAATTTCTCATATGCCTTAATAAGGCTTTATACTTCCCTTAATAGACAATTTGTCCATTCATAAATTATTTTCTACATATTTTATGGATTTCATTGCTACTGAGAATGGAATGTTATATTCCATCTTTGTTCGTAAAGAGTTAGGTAGTAAATGTTTTAGTTTTTGCAGGCCATATGGTCCCTGTTGCAAATAATCAACTCTGCTTTTGCAGTGTGAAGGCAGCCATAGAAAATATAGAGAGAAGTTGGCATAGCTGGGTTACAATAAAATTTTATTTACAGAAACAGGTTGTGGGCTGGGTTTGGCCAGTGGGCCCTAGAAAGCCACCTCCTGCTCCATTCCGTTCCATCTTTTAAATTGTTTATTTCTGTGTATCAAGCTATTGATTTAATTTTTTTTATTTCTTAGTTAACAAACTTAGCAAACTCTCTAATTACTTCTAATGTTGTTTCATTTGATTTTTCTGAAATTTTCTGATTTTTCTGAATTTTCTAGAGAGCTCATAGGTCTGCAAATGCAAATGACCCTCTCTTCCTTACCACTGATTATGCTTCCCATTTAATTTGCTTGCCTTGTTATGTTGGCTAAACCTTCTACAAAGTTGTATAATTATGGTGCTGGCAATCATCTTTGTATTTTTAAACTTTTTGGAGGCAATATTTCTGATATTTTCACCACTAGTTGCTGAAGGTGCTGTGCGTAGCTCCGGTGTCCCCCGGGACTGCCTGTGAGCTGGAGGGTCGTTATTCCAGGAAGGACTTGATTTTCCATTGAGCATCCTATTGACCTTGAGAGCCCAGGCTCGGATCTATGGGAAAGAAGGAGACATGGGCTTATGAAAATCGCCCAACCTGAGCTATTTAGTGAGACTCATCTGCTGGGAGTGGGAGGCTTATTTCCCCTGACAATTTTTCACGTTTCATTTGGTTTTATTTCACTGCTTGGGAAAGATTTTCCTTGATATGTTTTTGTTTATTTTTATCTGCAGAGGTGTTGGTAGAAATAGTAAATGGTATGAATGGGATGTATACACAGGGGCTTTGAGGAAGCTGAGGTTCCAGGAGAGCCCTTTGGTCCCTGTTTGTCCCCAGCATCATTTTGGGGTTGACACGGAGCCACCTGGCACTAGAAGCCTCCTCCAGGCTGGCGAGCTGGGGTCTTGCGCTATGTCAGCATCAGCAGACACCCTCTCTGAGCTCCCCTGGGTTCTGATTCCTTTTTAAGGGAATTAGAGTTTGGAGACCAATGGAACACCCCAGAGCCCAGAGTGGAAAAGAGATGAGGGCCAGGAGCTCCCCGTGTCACCACCGAAACTTGTGAAGGGGGGTGGGGGGTGCTGGGGCAGCCAGTGATTGAGTGCAGATGAAGAGATCAAGCTGGGCAGGAAACCGAGTGGGAGGAAATGGCAGCAGCTGGATTGAGTTTCCCCAACATGATTGGCAGGAAGGAGAGAAAAGACGGGCTTCTAGAAACTCACATCAGTGTTCCCCTATCCTGGACGTTCCCTACTGACTCATATTAACCTGGTTGGGGGCTGGTAGAGTTTGTTCCCAGCATGCAGGGCTGTTGTGGCTGCTTTATGCTGTTTGTTGGCGGGAGGAGCCCAGACTGGCCATGAGAGAACCTGTGCTTGCGTGTAACCAGGCTGAGTCCAAAGTCCGGCAGGGGTGGTGCCCCCTGGAGGGGTTTGCTGTTGAGAATGAATAGCCCCAGGTAAACTGCTAAGTTTGCATTTGGGGCGGAGTTTCTGATGAAAAATAAGAGGAGACTGAAGGAGAAAGAGATTCAGTTGCCATGATGTAGGAATGAAAGAGGCAGTCGCCATGCTGAAGGAATAGAGGAAGCAGTTGCCATAATGTAGGAAAAGAAGAAATGTTTTTAAATCTTTAGTGACTTTGGGACCAGTGACTTTGGAGCCTTTGCAAGTAGCCGAGCGATGGAAACTGCTCTCAGTTTTGTCTTTACTGCAGCTGAAGGAAGAAGGCAGAGGCCCAAAGCAGGCGCCTTCCTAAAATGCGTGAGTGCAGTCTGTTGGGTCATCTGGCTGCTGTAGTTGCTGTTTTCAGTGTTGTTGGCCTGGTCCTGTGCTGGGGCACCATGGCAGTTTCAGGAGCATCTCCAGTTGTGTTTTGTGTCATCCTTGTGAGTTAGAACTTCACCTATAGTCTGATCGTTGCGCGTCTGCAGAAGAAGGAAGACACCACTGTGGAAACGTGGGCTATTGTTTGAAAGAGGAGCTCCATGTCAGCAGTGGCGGGAAGACTTTTCTGGGGCTTAAAAGGACTGGACCTTGTTTTAAGTAAGGTAAACGGCCATATGTTGACTTTAGCAATTCTTTGTTTTTCCTTGTTTGTTAAATAAATCCCATTGTTACTGTCCCCTAAGCCTGAGTAGTCTTGCAATTGTACAGGCAGGTGAATAACCAATATAGTAACTGGTAAGCAATTGGGGCACTGCCTTTGGCCAATTTTGAAGCCCCATTTGCCTGCTATCATGTGGACATAAAGTCAGAGAGCAGAGGGCCCCTTCGCAGACCATGTGTTTTGTATCCACCATAGATTTTACTTGTGTATTTTGGCTTATTTCTGAATTCCTTCAGCCTCTTTAGATCCTAACAGTGGCGGTGGAGAATGACTGCTATAGGGATTATTAATGAACCTCCAGTTTGAGGAAGTTTTTGGTGTAAAAGAAGTAGCCCATAATTTAGGCATCAAATAGAGGTGAGGGGACGGGGACATAATCTGGTTGTGGGCTCAGAGAAATACTCCAAGGCTCTAAATGTCAGCCAGTCCACTGAAGCTGTTACAGGGCAACCCCGATATACAATGGGGTGCCTGACTGTGGGTTCTCACCCGTGCGCTTAAAAAGGACTTATAATAAGAACAATTGCAGGCACTCACAAAAAGGTTAATAAAAGGGTTTATTTACAAAAAGGAAGGGAAATAAAAAAATGAATAACTCGGGGACAAAAGAGAAAGTGAGGGAGAGAGATAAATCTCCAAATACGTCCTACCAGATCCGAAGAG
>PVIJ01020963.1:0-19640 GCA_004024925.1 Scalopus aquaticus | reverse complement strand
ATTTATTAATTTTGTGGCAAGTTACATAACTCCTCTGTGCAGAACTTTTGCATCTTTACTTTGGGGATAGTAATAGCACCTACCTCACAGGGTTTTGTGAGGATTAAATGCTGAAAAAGGTGTAAGAATAGTGATGGGTTTACATGCTGTAATTGCAATTACTTGATACCAAAGGTGTACAGAACCAGGAATTCTGTCCCTAGAGAACTGTGCTGTGAAAAGCAAGGGGTTTGGGAGTAGATGGGAATTTTCCTGGCACTGGGAGCAGTGTTACCTTCCTCTCCCTTTTCTCTAAGGGTCCCCACTGATCAGTGAAAGTACACGTCAGGACAAGCAGGCTTGGACTTGGGCTAGAAGTTTCCTGTGCCTGGTAAAACCCAGCACTCTGGCCACCTACAGCTAGTAGGGCCTCCCCTCCCTTCCCCCTTCCCCTGATAATGTAGGAGGTTGTGATTTCCCACATACCTACACCTGTGACTAAGACCCAGGCCTGCGGAGGTCGTGGGGCTTCTGAGATGGCTCTCGCCAGCATTTGGGTGGTCTCCAGGCGGCTGCTAAGAACCTCATTTTGGAAAGCTTCATTCCACCTGCAGGAGAAATGGGAAATAGAAAGCTACCAAATACACACATGCAAATAGCACACCTTCTCTCCCTGGTCCAGGAAAACCCTGCATTGTGGCTTAGAGAATTGGTCTAGCCCTCTCATCAAGGGAGAAGGTGCATTTTTTTGTGGGGCAGTCAGAGTTACAACTGAGGACTGAAGCCAACTAGCTGCGTGAGTAAAGGGCAGGTGGATGTGGAGGGGTGGCGCAGGAGGGGTGGCCCGGGACATGGGTTAAGTTTTCTATCTGGCAGTCTACGCTCTCACAGGGTCTCATCAGAGTGTTTCCTCTCCTCCCTCTGCTCTGATGAATCTGAGCTTCCGGGCCCGGGCTGACCTTCGGAGAGGGTTGAGAATGTTCTCTCCTGCCAGGTTGACCACGGCATCGCAGGTGGGCAGCCCGGACCTGGCGAGCTCATCCTAGAGGAGAAAGCACACGGTGCCCAAGAGCCCCAGCCCCCGCCATCGAGGCCGCCCCGCCCCCTTCCTGGGGCCGGACGTACCCACGTGATCCGATAGGGCCCCGGCTTTCGGGAGACAATCGTCACATCGTGGCCCCTGGCTTTCAGCAGCTGGGTTAAGGCTGTCCCGATGAAGCCCGTTCCTCCACCTGATCGGAAAACAAGAGGTCCTTATCCTCGGGGGGCGCCTTCCGTCCCCGCACGTGGCCTTCTCTGGTGCCATCCCATCTGTTACCAGACTTCTCCATTCCTTTTCGCCCCCTCCCCGCGATGCAGAGGTGACACAGGTCACAGGGATAAGGGAAATTCCTAATCTCTAAGGCCAGGTTCCTCGTGCCCTCTCTCGGAATTGGTTTCCCAGTTTTCACTCTGTCTCAATCTTCTCCCCTAAACGCCCCCCCTAGCCTTTTTTTCCCTCTCTCACCTACAAGAACACGCATAGCGACTAGAACCTAATGCGCCTGCGCAAGATTTAGCGTCTTTCGACTCTACTTTCGATGGGGACGATCTCTCTGCGCATGTGTCGTTCGGGGAGCGTGCTCCAATTGGGGACGAGCAGAATAGCGAGTGGGCGGGGCCCTGCCCCGAGACCCGGAAGAATTCCAGGAGAAGGAAGTATATTTCATCGCTAGGCGTAGCGGAAGCTTTACTGGGTTGGGTGGCGGGTGGGGAATAGACTGAGGGGGCGGGGAAAAAGGGGAGAAAGCGGAGAAGGGGAGATTTTAGTGCAGGAAAAAAGCTCTTGATCTTAAATCCGAAGCTACTTCAACAGCTCAATTCTGGATGTCCATTGAGTTTGGCGGGTCAGTAATTTAAGGAACCCACTCACTGGTACTGTGATTTCTTTCTACTCGGCCTTTTATCTTATCTTTTCTTCGTCCTTTTCTGGCTCCTTCCTAACGGTATTTAAGCATTCTAAACTTATGCGTGTCATAAAATAACCCTCGTCAACCTTCTCCTTGCTCTGCTAATGTCTCCTTTTTCTCTCGGCCTTCATAGTCAAACTTCTCAAAAGAGTGCTATTTATTTCCCAATTTTTCCCTTCTGGCTTCTGTCTGTATCGTTCATTGCTTCTCTTGCAAGATTATCTTTTTCCATTTGTTACCAAAACCAGTGGCTAGTTTTCAGTCATTTTTTTTTTTAACCTCTTTGCGACTGAATTGCTGCTGACTCCTCCTTCCTTCTGGAAATGCTCATCTCTCCACTTAAGTGAAAACTACTCTTAAATGGGTCTTTCTCTTAGCTTTTCTCACTCTATTGCTTGTTCCACCTCCTGTATGATCTTAAAATGTTGATATCCTTCAAAACTGGGTTCTCAGGACCGTCCTCTATCCCTAGTCTCAACTTTTTCTTCCAAGCTTCTATGTTGGTGGTAAAGGCTGGGGAGGAAGGGAAGGGCATCATACCTACTATAGGAATCTGCACATACACACATAGCATAGGCTACATGAAAACACCTTGTTATTAATAACCTGTTTTCTTTGAACTAAAACTCTTGTTTTGGACTGAAAGTTCTTCCCCCTGTGACACCATCAGAAAGTGCTAGACATTGATGCCATCAGGAACCAGGATGTTTTTCCCAGGCCCAGGAATATGATACCTGGGTCAAGATGACGACAAACTCTGGGGACATGAGGAAGACCAGGGCACGGACTGTGATGGGCTGTTGGTGGTAGGAGGTTCGCTTATGCCTAACTGTCTTTGCTTAGTTCCCTAGAAAAAGGATGGCTTGAAATGAGATGTTAGAATGGACTTTTGGAGTAGAATATCCCCGTTCCCTCAGATCACTGGTTTTCTGACAGTAAAGTGTGTGTGATAGATTCAGTTCCTGCCTCTGTTCAGCTGGCTTCCGGCAGCTACAGACAGCCTGACCCTGGCTTTTTCCGGTTACCTGCCCACGAGTGGTTCTTCAGCACTGGGTCTGGACGATTATGGGTCACTCCTGCACTTTGTGTCCTGGGGATCTGGGTCCTATATGCTCTGGTTTCAAAGTTTTTGCCCTGGACCCCTATGCAGATGTTTCAGAAAAAATTTCTTGCTCTGTCTTTAAGTTTAATCATATTTGTTGTGAAAATCAATGTATTCACTTTAAAATCCATTCATTAAAAGTTACCCAGTCACACAAACAAGTATTGCTGTCATTTTGCTGTAGGTGTGGTACACATACATTTGCCATTTTCCTCAAGGCCACATTACACTAGGGCTAGAGGCAGGACAGTGGCTCTGTGTGAGAGGGCAGGGGTGTCAGAAGCTGGCCCTCACCCTTTCTCATACATGGGAAGAATGCGATTTCAAGGAGAAAGGAAGGAAGGCATTATCTTCTTGTATTGGATATTGTGTTGGAAATGTTAAAACATGTCTAATTATAAACGAATTCAAGCACATACAAAAGTAGGACTATACAGAGAACTTAATGTACCTATAACTTGGCTTCAACAAATATATATGCATAGCCAGTTTTGTTTCATTTACACTTTTCATTCCCCTGTACATGCTGTCCCTTATCTTTCATTATTTTGAAGCAAATCTCAGTCACCGACAAGCACTCTCATCTGCCATACTACCATGGCCCTTCCAGTTGAAGGTATCGATCTCAAGTCAGGAGACTGACCCTGCCTTGCTCTACTCCAGCAACCTCTTCAAACCTCATCTTGTGTATAATTCAAAAGAATTGAAAACAGGTTATCAGAGAGACAGCTGCACTCCCTGATCATTGCAGTACTTTTCACAGGAGTCAAGACAGGAAAACATGCTAATTGTCTATTGGTGAGTGAATGGCTAAAGAGGATGTGGTAGGTATCCATCTGCAATGGGACATTAGTCAGTCGTGAGAAAAAGGGAAATTCTGCCATTTGTAACAACATGAATGCACCTTGAGGACATTTTGATAGGTGAGTAAGGCAGACAGAGAAAGACAAATACTATGCTCTCTCTCTTACATGTGGAAAATAAAAAAAATCTAAAAAGTAGAGAGTAAATGGTGGTTACCAGGGGCTGGAGATTGGGGAATTGGGGAGTGTTTTTTAAGGGTACCTACTTACAACTAGTAGATAAATAAATCTTGGAGTGCTAATGCACAGTGCAGTGACTATAGACTACAAAGCTGTATTATAAACATTAAACTTGCTAAGCATCTTAACTGTTCCCTGCACTAGAAGAAATGGTAATTATGTGATGTGATAGAGATGTTGGCTAACATTACAGTGACAATTGTACTGCAATATAAATGTATCAAATTAGTGTGCTGTAAACCATAAACCTATGCAACATTGTATGTCAAATATATTTCAATAAAAAAGACAGTAAAAACCCTCCTCTTTTCTCCTTAATTGTGGAGAGTCAGGAAGCAGATTTTAGTTCAAGAACTTTCTAATCATCTGAGTGATCAGAAGTGGTGGAGCCACCCAGGTTTTGGTGATCACGTGGTGAAAGTGAGGTAGAAAGATTTAGGTTTTTGGTTAGGGTGGCAGGTGGTTAATTAATTTCCTTTGAATGAATTTTCTACTTTCCTTTGAAAAAAAGATTTATTTATGCATACAAGCTGGGGTGTAGGCCAGAGGTATGGGGGTGGTGGGAGGATTCACCAGAGACAGAGTGGGGAGCAGAACAGGCAGATTGGCTGAAATACTCTGCTGAGGGGAGCAGCGGGAGAGACAGGAGAGGTCCCCTGGCTGGGGATCAAACTTGTGCTGCAGTGGCTCTAGCTTCACAGTGCTGCGACTTAACCCGTTGCACCACCAGGGAGGCCTGAATTTCCTACTTCTTAAGAGGTTCAATGACGCAGAGAAAAGACCTGGAGTTAAGGATCAGGAACTTTGTGTGAACTTGGAAGTTCTTTTAGGTCCTATTTATACAATTAGGATTTCGTGATAGCAATGGTAGCTTACTTGTGTTGAACTATCATGTAGTTTAAACAAAGTGTTAGTTCATTTAAACCTAGAAAACTGTATGTATCAGGCACTATAATTATTTGTATTTCAGATATGGAGAAACCAAGGCACGAAGATGTTAAGTATTTTGCCCAAGGTCTCACACATGTCAGAACTAGGATTTGAGTGAACCCAGGTTGTCAGTTCCGGAGCTGGCATGCTTTCGCCACTGCACCTTACTACCTTTCAAAGATAATTTTGAGTGTTCCAGCTCTAATAGCACAGTGATTCTAGGATTGAGATAATAGGTATGAAATTTACATTATTCTGTACAAATGACACAACTTCATAGCTTGTATTTTTCTTAGAGTGAGGTTATTATGTATTTTTTTCCCAACAGATTTTAGACAAGTTGTGCTCCCTGGATATTAACATCAGGTAAAGCCTCACAGTGTGTTCTGATAGCTGTCTTATTAGCTATTGCATCCCTGTGCTTGGCACATTGTAAGTGCGCAATAAGATTTGTTTCTTGATAAATGGCAGGGCTGAGGAACCCTTTTGCTCAAAAGGGGCCATGTTCCCGGTGGCCAGCAGGGGGACACTTAGCCCCAAGTCCCAGGCAGGCTGAAGGAAGTAGAGGCTGCGGAGAGACCGAAGGCCACTGGGCCCTGAGTCCCCAGGGATGCTGGTAAATGAAGAATTTAGAAAATAGGTACAGTAGTTAGGAACAGGGTGCCCCAAGCCCATTTATCAATCTGGACAATCAGTGGGAATCAAGAGGTTGCCCTTCCTCCCCAAGTCCAGGTGCCCTAAGTTCATTTATCAGTCTGACTGAGGAACAAACATGGGACCAAGAGGGCGCCCCCAACCCAATTAAACATGGAAAGTTCAGAACACCAACACAATAACACAATGTAAAAGCAACGGGGCAAAGCTAGTTTCAGGAAGGCAGGCCACATAACATGGGAGACTCAGTGGGCCTCAGTAACCCTGTAGGAGAACCCACAGGTCCCAAGAGACACAACTCGGAGACACCCAATAGCCAAACCCCCACTCCTCGCGCACTGTATCAGCTCCTGCTTTTCAGCCCTCGGCAGCTACCTCTTCAGGACCTGTCTCTGCTCAGGACCTGTCCTTTCTCTTATGAATCAATAAATCTCTTGCTTTTCTGCCTAACTTTGGTCTTGATGTTGAATTCTTCCCTTGCTGTAGGCAAGAACTGAGAGAGCCCCAGCAAAGTCCCCAGATGCTCCAGGCCCGATTCACTGGGCTGGATTGCGTGGTTACCAATACTTTTGCTGAAGATTGCAGAACCCCGGTGCATGGCAACAATGGACAAGGAGAGACCGCCATGCCTTTGTCCCTGCCCAAAGCATCCCATGCAAGCTCAGTTTCTCCAACAGCTTCCTGGACAGACTGAGTGAAGTGATCTGGAAGTGCAGGGATGTTTGGTCCTATGGAGCGTGCCTGGACCAGTGGGGGATGGGATGGGTGTATATGCTTATCCTTGGGTGGGAAATACATAATGCTGAGTCCCCAGTACTTAGAAAATATGGGCTTAGAGATATCCTCAACAAAATAAAAACAGCTATTAATCCTACCCTCTGGAGAAAACTAATTATTTTGATGTAATTAATTCTAGTTTTTTTTTGCTATGTGTACTTAAAATGTGTAATTACAAAACTGAGATTCCATAGGAAGACTTTGTATTGTTTTTTATTTACTTTTTAAAGTATCTAAACTTTTGAAAGATTTTATTTTTTATTTTTGCATAGAAGAACTGGGGTGTCGGCCAGAGGTGTGTGTATGGGTGGTGGTGGGGGTGAGAGTATTCACCAGAGTGGGGAGCAGAACAGGCAGATCTATTGAAATACACTGCTGAGGGGAGCAGTGGGCGAGACAGGAGCCGTCTTCTGCGCCATGTGGGTCAACTCCCTGGCCAGGTTGGAAACTGGAGACCCTTGAGGTGATAGTACTGAGACTTAAGCACTATGCTACCAGGGAGGCCCTCTATTTCTTTTTAAAAGTATGACATTCTATTACATTTTCCCATGATTAAATTTTTTTTAAACATTTATTTATGCACACAAGCTGGGGTACAGGCCAGAGGCGTGGGGCGGTGAGAGGGTTCACCAGAGAGAGTGGGGAGCAGCACAGGCAGATTGACGGAAATACACTGCTGAGGGGAGCAGCGGGCGAGGCAGGAGAGGTCTGCCGCGCCATGTGGGAATCTCCCCAGCCAGGCGTTGAACTCGAGTCACCGCTGCCGACAACTCCACAGCACAGCGCTTAACCGCTGCGCCACCAGGGAGGCCCCGATTAAATGTTTTTGGAAAGAAATTTTTAATGAATTCAAAATATCCAGTCATATGAATTTACCATTTAAACTTTGTTCCAAGGTTGAGGTTCTAGCTTTATTTTATTAAAATGCTGAGATTAAACTCTTTTATACATTGACCTTCGTGTATATCTCTTTTTCTTAGAGGTACATTCCTACAGAGGGTTCACTTGATCCGAGGGATTCACCTCGCCCAGTGACCTGTTTACAGCAGCGAGTGAGAGCCAAGCTTCTCTGCCTCTCGGGTTATAGCTCCTTGGATGGAGGCTCTTCTCTTACGGAGGGGGACTGTGAGGTGCCCTTTGGGGCAGCAGCTACCTTCTCTATATCACGTATTTAAACGAGTGGTTCTTAACTGAGAGTGATTGTTGCCCCTTCCCTTCACGCCCAAATTTAATAATTGCCTGGAGACATTTTCCATTCTCCCAGCACAAGGATAGGGTTGGGGTGGGGGGCTCTAAACATCCTGCACCTTGTCATTTAGAATGTTCTCAGTGATTCTGAACATCTCTGAAGAGAAATCAGAGTTGGTGCAGGGTATAGGTGAAGAAGGATCTGCTGTAATTTTTTGTTTGAGATGGAAATTTGGAAACTAACTCCAGGGACACCCTTCCTTTTCTCTTGTGCCGTATATTCTTCATTATATTCTCCCCATCTCTGTCTCTTACACACACACACACACACACACACACACACACACACACACACACACACACACACACACACACCTTCAAAGCTTCCAGGCTGCCTGGGCTGGAAACCAGGTTCTATATGCTGGGAGAAGCAAGCAGGAGAGAGAAGGGAGACATTTCCTCAGGTCTGGCAGTTGGGTCTTTATTGAGGTTTCTGGAGGAAACTTTTTGAGGCTTAGGAATGTGGCAGAACTTCAGCAGGAACTGGAGGCAGCTCCAGAGTGAATGGAACAGAGAAACTGCTCAGGTCTACTTCCAGGTTTCCTCTCAGGCTGGCTAGCCTTCAGGGTTGATTCTCCTCCAGGATCTCATTGATCCAGGGCCGGTAATGGGAGATCCGAGTGAAGACAGCAGGGGGTTGGGCATCAGACCTCCCATAGGACACGATGCCCTCAGCCACCCCAGCGCACAGAAGAGGGCCTCCTGAATCTCCCTGTGGAGGGGGGAGGGCAGGAAAGGGAGGAGAGGGAGAGGGAGGGAGAGAGAGAGAGACAAGAAGGTGAGGAGCGAGGGAAGTCCTTCACTCCTGTCTGACCACCGCAAGTCCCAGTAAGACCCAGGGTGAGCCCATGGGGCCTGGCTCCTCAGGGGGTCATATACCTTGGTCTCATGCCCCTTCTTCCTTTTGTTGTTATCATCCTACGTGCCTGTGCTGGGGCTTGGGGGGCACAGTCAGGGGCTGCACGGGACCAAGCAAGAGGATCCGCAGAGAGACAGTTCCGGCCTCCCAGGTGCCATGATCTCAGACCCAGCATGGCTGACAGCCTTCTGACCCCATCTCCTTCCAGGAGATGTCTAGTCCCTGAGGAGTGATTTGTGGAGGAAAATCTAGCCTGAGGATCACCTTAAACGAAGACCTTGCCTTCCTGAAATTGCCCACGCACAGCTGGAGATTGTGGTCAAACGTGGTGAAGTCTTTGCAGGCCTGGGGTCCCATGAGTCTCAGCTTCACCTCTTGCAGAGTGTGGGAGACCGATCCCGACACTTTTGTTTTTCCCCAGCCGGCCACCCGGCACATTCTCCCAGGTGGGATAATGTTGAATTGGGGTGCCAGGGGGAGTGTCCCCACTGCCAGGGTCAGGTTGGCTTTCTCCTTGAGCTGCGAAGGGAATGAGGGACTGTCAGCACTAGACGTGGCCCTGGGGCAGTCAGAGGAAGCTGGAGGGACAGCACCAATGGGTCCCCATGAAAGTCACATCCAGAGGGCTGAGCTGCTGGGGTGCAGTCTAGAGGCAGGTCGGGGCAAGGCGGACCCGCAGGAGAAGACAAACAGAACAGGAGGTAGAGAAGGGAAGGAAGGCACTGTCACCTTTAGTAACATGATGTCGTGCTGGATACGCATGTCATTATATTTTGGATGAGGGAACTGTTTTGTGACCTCGAGTTGCTGCCACGTGTCTTCCTTCTTTCTTGTGTCATGGACCCCCAGGACCACCTTTATAGACCTGTTGTGAGGGGGAAGGAACGACAAGGGGAAGCAGTGATGGTTTGAGGTGTGCCCGTTCTGAGGAATAGGAATGGGAGTCTCGCAGTGTCGCTGGGTGCTACCCACCCCTCTTTTCTTGGTCCACTTGTGGCATTTGCGCGGGCTCAAGTCTTGCTTAAGGAAGAGGGTTTTCAGAGAACAGAGATAATTTCCAGGACCTTGGAGTTGCTGGGAACTGAGCAGAGGCCACGGAGGACCTATGGTCAGAGTCACCATTTCCTAATTCAGGGCGCCCCATATGAGCACCAACCATGTAGGAGCAAGAGAGATCGGAGGAGAGGGGGAAGTGGTGGGTCCCAATTGGTCTCCGTTCCCTGACTCTGATGAAAAGGATGAACTATTTTCCCAAGAACAAAAGGCCAGTGTTTTTGAGAAGGGCATAGAGTGTCCCAGAGAACTGGGGGGGACCCAGCATCTTATGTGTTGGGGTCTGCGAGGGGAGCGACCACCTTCAGGAGGGGCGCTTGATGACTCTCTTTTCCTGTCTAGGGGAGTTGGGCTCTCAGTGACTGAGGATCAAGCATCTCTTAGTGATGTTTGGCCTATTGCCTCCCCTGAAGGCTGACCCAGGCCAAGGAGCCTCTCCTCAGGGTCCCCCAAGGGTGTGTTCCTGGTTCCCACCCTGGCTCTTTAGCTCCCATTTGGGGATAGACAGACCCTGGTGTCTCACCTTCCTGCACAGTGAGCGGCTGTCAGCACAAAGTTCCTTCTTATCAGGAAGCCACCACATGTGACTAGGTGACCCTGGGAGGTGATGATTTCCAGATAGGCCATGTAGGGGCGGGAGTGTGGCCTGGACTCTGTGCCTCCGATGATCTCCCCTGGAACAGAGAACCCCAGGCCTGAACACAAGCATTGACGTTCTCTCTGGAGAATGCACAAGCTGGGTTCAAATTGGGAGAGGCCTCTCTTGGCTCACCCTCACCCTGTATCCTGTCAATCTTCCTTCTCAGCTCTCTGGCACCTGCTGTCCCCACCTACAGCCTCCCACATGAGTTCTCATCCCTGCTTCCGGCTGCAGCAACCATGCAGGTGTTGTTCACCTGGGATTTTCCCCACTCCCATTCTGCCCCTGCCTCAGCCCTCCTTCTCACTCTGCCAGTAGCTCCAGGTTCCTGTCTGACCCTTCTCCACAGCCCGTGAGTGGTGTCAGAGTGGCCATATCACAAGGTAATGTATGGCCTCGAATTTCAGAGCATGAAGGGGGCCTAGGACCTCACACGTACTCCCACTTTCTATGTCGAGAAGACATATATATTCCTTTTCTACTTGCTCTGGGATTTCCCCCAATAAATGTGGGGTTCCTGGGAACTATTACAGGCTGCAGAGGACGCGTGGGCATATCCCAAGTGGAAGCTTCCACTCTGGCTCTTGAAGAGAGGTCCTGAGCCCCTGTTTGAGAGTCAACTCTATTCAGACTAAACTTTGTTATAGGAGCTGATCCTGTAGCCTCTAGCGGAAAGGATCCCAAGACTCACCAGCTTTCACTCTGGAGCACAGGACAAAGAACAGCAGGGTGAGAGGAAGACGATGCATCTTCCCAGAGAGGCTGCCCATAGCAAGTGCTGCTTCTGTTTTTCAGCTGTGGGTTTTATAACTTCCATCGGGCCAGGGCAGGGCAGGACTGATAATCACAGGAACTGCGTAGTTATTTTCTTCCCTCATTCGAAGCTGACTGTCTTTCTGATCAGCAGCTCCCCCAGAACTGCCTTCTGTTTTATTGGCAGTGAAAGTGAGGCCTGAACTTCCAAGTCCTGGCTTCCAGTGTGAACTCTCAACTATGGTACCTCATCAGGGCATGTGGAATCCAGGGAAGAGATGCAGGTTACTCATGCAGCTCTGCCTGACTACCTAACGCACCCTATTCTTGAGGTACATTTCCACCCTCTGCACCCCCTCAGCTGCCCATCCATTCTCTTTGAACAACCTAGCATTGGCCCCAAGGGAAACTGAAGGCTTTGGAACTGTCTGTGTCCTCATTTCCTTCCTCTCCTGAACTGTTATTGGACAGAAAACACCACTGAAAACTCCTTAAATAATATCTGAGACCTTGGTCCTACCTGCCACTGTTGAGCCTATACCTCATCTGTGTCATTAGTTTCACATAATTTACTTCCCTTCACACTACTCCAACTTACCAAAATCATACCTGCAGGCTAGCATTTGCCATTCAAGAAACAAAGAACTCTCTAGTATTATGTCTAAGGATTCTTTGCCTGACTCCAGATCACAAAGATTTCTTTTATTTTTTTTTCTGTATGTTGTATAGTTTCACATTTTGATTAATGACCCATTTGAGTCAATTTTTATAAAAGCTGTGAGACTTATGTTGGGGTTCTTTTTTTTTTTTTTTGCATCTGGTATCATGAGAACGATCTGAGGCAATGTAGGTAGAGTCCTGCAAATGGGCCCTCAGTGGAAGCTAGTTATCTTCCTCGAATTTTGTGTGGCTTTGGGTAAGGGTCCTGCTTCACTAATACAGAGATGACTCATGGAGACCATGGGCCTATAAGGACAGCGATACAGTTTGCCTTCCATGTCTTTTGGATCCCCCTGGAAAAATAATAAGTCACAGCACAGTTATTAACTTCACCCATTTCCAGCTTTTATAAATGTATTTCCTTGGCCTTAAACTGCCCTTCACTCATGCCTGCTTGGCTATTATTCGGCTTGGTAGTGACACCTGGCAGTCCTTTGTGATGGTGACTTTGAGTGAAAATTCATTTGAATTCGTCTGAGGCCAACTGGAGCCCAGAGAGGAGCCACAGAGACTCACAGAAGTTCTGGCTGGGGCGGGGCCAGGGTGAGGCCATGAGGAGATGCTCTCTCTTAGGGGTCTGCAAGTGCCCCCCAAATGGCTGTCCTCTTAAATTTTGCACTCAGGTGCCTCCCTGGCACAGAGGCAAATTCCCTGCATGGGGGAGGTTTCTTGAAGGCAAAGGAGATGGAGCAGCGCAGGTGTGGGCTCAGGAGCAGGAAGCTGTGGGTATGAAGACAAGGCAGGAGCAAAGTGCTGTTATCTAATTACTGTAAAAGAGAATTTTCTGAATCAGGCAGGAGCTACATACACGCTACAAATGTATGTTTTTAAATGTATGTATCATTTTTATTGAGATAATATTAATATGCAACTAAAAATGTGGTTTTAACGGTCTCTTTATCCCACTCATCACAGATTCTTTCCTTGATATGTTTGAATGGCAACCCTACTGTTAATATAAAATGTTTATGAAAATAAGAGGCGCTTTTTGGACAAAACCTCAAACCCCCAAAACTCTGCTTGAACCCTTGTATTAGGTTCCTAGAGTTAGTTAGCAAAATATTCCAAGGTAGTAGCTTGAAATAACAGAAATCAATTTTTTCAGGTCTGGAGGCAAGAAGTCTGAGATCAATATGTCAGCAGGGCTTGTCCTTTTGAGGGCCGCGTGGAGGGCCCAGTCTTGCCCTTAGCTTCTGGTGACAGCTCATAGCCTTGACTTGTAGTGACCTCACTCAGCCTGCTGTGCCTTCAATGGCCTTCTCCCTGCACATGTGTCTCTCCTCCTCTCATCAGAACGCCTGCGGCATTGGAATAAGGTCCCACTTGACTCCAGTATGAATCTGTAATCACTTTATTTTCAATTAAGATCACATTCTGAGGTGCTGGGAATTAGGATGTCAATATATATTTTTGGCAGGGACACAATATAGTTATAACAACTGCTTCGGTATGTACACATACCAACCCACAACGTGGTGTAGGACTACATGAATGTAAAAGTTGCCAGAGAAACTGTGGGTGCAGGAGAAAGTGTTTGCAGGTTCCCAGAGGAG
The DNA here is from genome assembly GCA_004024925.1 of Scalopus aquaticus. Lineage (NCBI taxonomy): Eukaryota > Metazoa > Chordata > Mammalia > Eulipotyphla > Talpidae > Scalopus > Scalopus aquaticus. Next base: position 6,380 of record PVIJ01020963.1, on the reverse strand, counting down.
GGCATAATACTGGGACACAGTTGGGAGAAGCAGATATTTTCCAATGAGTTTTTTGACCTGAGGTTCAACAATGGTGACTTTGAGATGGCTTGGGGAGCGGATCCTTGCCCTGCTCATCTAAGGATGCTAAAGAATGTTTGTTATATTGGGAGGAACAAGCTCTTTAGCATTTCCCCAAATTCCCCTCAGAGGCCCTCTTCTCATGAGTTAGGACAAACTTATCTGGATTGTTTCTCTAGATAAAACTGTCTTATCTGGGCAGTTTCTCCTGCTGACTCTGATGCTGAGACCCTTATCAGAGACCTTTATCACACCCACTGTCAGTCAGGTGGGCCCATCCTTGTGCCCCAACCTCCGCCATCGCAAAGTTAGCACTAGTGCACTGACTACAAGCTTATCTTTTGCGCTTATTACCAGCTGCTCTTTCCATGTAAGGGGTCTGCGTGAGGCTTGCTGGGTCTGCAGTGGTGGCCGTGCTGGAGTCAGTGCTTGTCAAGCCTTTGGGGTCCAGTGCAGCCTGTGGGCTCAGCTGGTGCCCCACAGTGTCCAGCAGCCTCACTACTTCCTGGGAGCCAGGCTGGTGGTGGGCTCTCCACATCTCCAACTGCCCAGCTTTCCTGCCAGAAGGGATGCCCTGTGGATGTGGGGGTCAAGAGTGGAGGGGGCCTTAGCTACAACTCAGTGTGCACTCTGGTTTCTTAAGCGAACCTAACACAGAGTGTCCCTGCTCCTTATATTTCACACTCAAAATATCTTAATTATACAAGAATTAGGATAAAGCTTTAATTAAACAAGAGTTAGGACAAAGCCCCATCTGTTTATTACCATTCCAGCCTATGATTTTTTATTTTTGAGATCTTTCCAGATTTTTTTTCTCTCTCTCTTTTTGCACATGTATTTGTTTTTCACATGGAATTTCTAATCAGTCTTGTGTATTATACTTTCTTTGTTTTACATCAGTATTGATAAATGGCAAAGCTGGAAACCCAGATCTGTGATGGCAGCAGTGGGGACGGCGAGGGCTGGTTCTCTATTTCTTGTATGGGGACAGGCCTGTCTTCTTAGGCCTCTTTGGGACCATGGTGGGACCTGTATGGGGGCACTTTAATTACCCAAAATTCTGTTTTCTTGTGTTCTGTCTGTGTGGCTGTGAGTATACTCATCTAGCACAGATGTTGGTGGGGTTCAGAGTGTTGAAGGTAACTTGGAGGAGGACATTTTGGGCAACTTGGCTTAGCTCAAGTATTATTCTTCTGGAAGACCTGGATAATGGACAGGCCTATCTTGAGCCCTGAATAGCTAAATCAGTCCTAACTGAAAAGAGGAAAACTGGGGTATCACACTTTCTGATTTCAAACTATATTACACAACAACAGTAATCAAAACAGTGTAGTGTTGGAACAAAAACAGAAACTCAGACCAATAAAATGGAATAAAATACCCAGAAGAGAATGCCCACTCAAATATGGACAGTTAATCTTTGACAAAGGATCTACAACCATACAATGACAAAAAGAAAACCTCTTTAACAAATGGTATTGGGAAACATGGATAGCCACATGTAAAGAAATAAAACTAGATCAGTATTTAACTTTATACATAAATGTTAATTCAAAATGCATTAAAAATCTGGATATAAGAAACAACACCATAAAATAATTGAGAGAAAACATAGAATACTTGAAATAAAACATACCACAGGACAGCTACCTCAAAGTTATCTTTGGGGGCTCAACTCTAATAGTAAGGGAAACAAAAGTAAAAATAAACAAGTGGGCAACATTAAACTAAAAGGCTTTTGTACCTTAAAAGAAACTATCATACACACAAAAAGGCGGTTGCCTATAGGATGGGAAAAATATTTGCATATCATATGTGTGACAAGGGGCTTATTTCCAAGAAATACAAAGTCCTTAAACAATCCAACAGTGAAAAAAGTAGACAGCCCAATCAAAAAATCAGGTTAAGTCCTAAATTGATATTTTTTCTAAAGAAGGCATTCACATAGCCTATAGACAGGTGAAAAATTGTTCAACATCACTTATTATTAATAGAAAGGCAATGAAAATCAAAACCACAATGATATATCACCTCACGCCTGTCAGAAGGACCCATATCAAAAAGAATGGAAATAACAAATGTTGACAAGGATGAAGAGAAAAAGGAACTCTCATTCACTGCTGGTGGGAATGCAAGTTGGTGCAGCCTCAATGGGAGATTTCTTAAGAAAATAAAAATGGAGATCTCATATGATTCAGCAGGTCCCTTGGCTAGAAATTTATCAAAAATATATGAAAACTCTAATATGAGAAGATTTAATATATGTTTATGCTCATAGCAGCACTGCCCACAATTGCTAATTCACAATTGGTTGCTAAAGCAAACCAAGTCCCATCAACAGACGAATCAATAAGAAATTGTTTGGTACATACTCAATGGAATACTATACAACTATTAAAAAGACAAAATAGTGTCTTTTGGGACAAAATGAATGGAACTCAAGGTGATTATGCTAAGCGAAATAATTCAGGAAGTGAAAGACAGATATCATATGGTTCCACTCATCTGTGGAATACAGATAATGAAAAAACATACACAGCCAAAAATACAGGAGTGAATCTTGGACTTAGTGGAAGTTCAGTATTCCCTCTATTCTATCAGAGGAAATAGCAGGGATTCTGATGTGATTCCTAATGTGATTCCTCTGCCTGGCATATTCAGAGACAGGTCTGGGTTTCAGCACATTTCTGGGAGTAGACTGAGCAGGGAAGGCTCACAGCGAGCCTCGGTGGGACACTATAGAAACGTCATGAGTGGACCAAGCTTGGTGGAGGTGGAGCTGAGAATAGAGACGGCCACTTACCCGGAGAGTAGGACACTGGCCAACAAGAACAGGAGGGGCAGCATCTTCTCTGAGGCTAACAGGTCCGACGTGGTACCTGCTTCCTCCCTCCAGCTTTTCAATCCTGGAAGTGAATAAGAAAGGGTGGGCTCAGTGACCACTTAGTTCCTCCTGGCTAAATTCATTCTTAAGATATGCAATTTCACCATACCCCACTTCCCTCTGGTCTTCGTGGTGGGGGAGCTGCAAGAACCACACCCCTAGGCCGTGGAGGTGTGACCACGCCCAGCGGGAGAAGATCCCGGACTGGGGCTTGGGGAATGGGCATAGCTCGCACGGCCTGCATGGCCCACTCTAACACAGACCCTCTACTGATGGAACATGACCCCATTTGCCTAAACTTGTGTTAAGGCAAGTGCTTCTTAAGATGGGAGCACCTGTTCAGTCCCTCTATGTAGAATTTCCTTTTGGTGATAACCTGAGAGTTATTTTAATGCAACAGAAAGAAGCACTGGCCTCTCCTGAAACACATAGTCAAGAGCCTGGTCATCCATCATGTGTTGGTAAGTTCAGCCAGGCAGAAACTGTTGGGGGTGGGTAAGGAACAGAATCTCTACTTGAGTTCATGTGTGGTCCAGGCCCAGGTTCATCCTAAGGTCAGTGTTGCTCTGAACTTGTTGATAGTTCGAAGGCGTAAAGACCCCTGTATTAAAGTTGTTTTGGGAATAGAGGCAGAGAATGAGGAGGAGAAGCAACTTTGTCAATCTGAGTGTCCCAGGTCACTCCTGTCACTGGCTGAGGTACCTGGGGCTCGGTGAATGTCATGATGTGGGCTAAGACTATGACCCCGAGGCCCCACCTCAGGTGAGGAGCCAAGTGTCATTGTGAGGAATCCAAGTCTCCGCACAGGGTGTTTGGGGATTGTCAGCTTTTGACTGGAAACGTTTCAAGGTGTGAATCTACCTGGGTTACAAGCAATCACCTGCTGCTTGTATTTTACATTACTTCTCTGTGTTCTAATTTACTATAGATTTGAGAAGACTTCTGGGATTGTAGCTCAGTCTATTCATAAAGGTATGTTCCCCTGCATCTCTGAATCCCATTCCATAGAATGACGAGGAAATGGAAAATGTCTTCTCATTCTCATTCCTGTCTGACTTTTCTGCACGCAGGTGCATGAGGACACTTCAAGTTTGAATCTACTTGGATTACAAGCAATCACCATACAGTTCACATCACTTCTCTGTGTTCTTTCCTAAATTAATATAGAGTGGAGAACACCATGATCTCTGAAACTGGACATAATTCTTCTTTTGCATCTACTGATTACCAGAAGGTGAAACATGACAAGTGTCTTCTTGTTCTCATTCCTGTCCCAGGTGCGACTGTGTGAATGGCTTGACACTGTCCTGTTCTCTTTGATGACTTCTATCTCCTCCCCACCCCCAAGTTGCAAACCCCAAGCATGTTCAGCAATGACTAAGTAACTGTGCTGGGCACATTGAGTTAAGTACCCAGTGGATAGTATTTATGAAATTTTGGGAACTTAGAAAATAATGATGAGAGCATAAATTTTGACCTAGAGCAGTTGGTTATCATTTGAAGGCATCTTATTACAAAACCACGAGGGTTTTCAGAGTTTCCATAGTTGATTCCTAATATGCTGGGCAACGCTATCACTTTTTCTGATTGATAATTTTTCTCAAAACATTGGGCTTCACCCTCGGCCTCCACCTCCACCCCACAGGCTCAACCAGGGGAAGGTGGGAAGAACCACTTCACAGGCTTAGGCCCATCTTCCAGGGCAAGCATGTGTGCAGGTAACACTGGCACAGCCCCCCGAGCCCCCGTCTCAGCTGCCCCCCACCTGCTCATGATTCCGCTGCTCTGGCCGGGACAGGAGACCCTGTCCTGAGCTTAGCCAGCATGCCTGGAGAAACACGGCAGCTCTGTGATGCTGTCATGAATGACTTGTAAATCTTTTAATTCTTTGGTGAAAAGAGAGAAAAAATAGGGAAATTGAAGAAAGCCTCGGCGATGTGAGACACTAAACTCATACATGTGTAATGGGAATTCTGGGAAGAGACAAAAGTGCAGAGAGGAAAAATTTGTTGAGCAAACAATGGCTGAAAATTTCTGAAACCAACCAACTAACCCACCCACCCAAATGTTAATGGCGATATACCAGAAGCTCAGCTAACTCTGTGTGGGAAAAAGTCTGTCAAAGACATACTGGGCAGGATTCCCCTCGACTTTCTTCCCTCTGAGTGGACCACAGGACAGCACTGTGAGGTGGTGCAGAAAGCTTCAGAGGACTTGGATCTCACAAGGATACCTGGAATATATTACGTTTTCCCAAAAGAAACTTAGACTTGGGTGAAGGCTTCCGTGGAGCGGTTAAGCGCACACTCTGCATCTGCTGAAGTGTGGGTCCCTGTTCCTCTACTGCCCAAACACAGGATCCTGGGAAAGCTGCTTACCCAGGCCGTGCCTCAGTTTTCCCAGCTATAAAACGGCAATGATACTACTCAGCCTCTTGGGGTAGTGTCGGAATAAGTGAATCATTTAAAACAGCACCTGGTGTAAATTCGTACTCCGTCTCTGTTCTCATCGTGACCCCATTCCCACTGCAGGGATCACTCAGTGGCTCACAGCTCACTCCTCACTGGGGTGCTGGTCTCCCCGAGGCTGCTGGGGGAGGGGAAGTCCGGTTGGATCATAAGGCAGGAGGAAGGTCTTGTCCGCTTCAGGCTCTATCTATTGACACACATTTCCTCACACGCTCACCAAGCAGCTGCGCACAATCTCAATTGAGGTGTGAGAGGAGATGGGAGAGAGGGTAAAAAGAGAGGAGGTTCACATGAGGCAGAGAAGTTAACGTAGGAGAAAACAGAAAAGACAGGATTTCATTTTTAGTTTCTTCAGAATCACACTCCCGGTGAGGTGGTGGCTGTCTTCTTTTTCTCCTCCCCCTTTTTCCATCTTGCTTTACCCTAAGATGTCAAGTTTCTGTGAGGCTATTTATTTCTGATTAATGCTGCATTTCTTTTCTATAACTGGGTAACAAACACATCACCACAAATTTGGCAGCTTAAAAAGCATCCATTTATTACCTCATAATAAATGGTCAGAAGTCCAGACATATTCAACAGAGTTCTCTACTCAGGTCTCTGAAGGCCCAAATCAAGGTGTCAGCCAGGAGGGACGATCCTGGTGGGGATGGGTGGGGGAGGGCGCTGGAAAGGAGTCAGCTGCCGAGCTAGCTCGATACTGCAGGACTCTGTTCCTGGAAGTGGGGGCGAAGTTTGCATTTTCTTGCTGGCTGTCAGGGAGGGGCAGCTCTCAGCTTCTAGACGCGTCCTCATTCCTTGCCATATGTCCCCTCCTCAGATATGGTATATCACACCCTTCTCAGATGGAGGGTTTTTATGATTTCCTCTGCTGCAATCAGCTGGAGAAAACTCTGCTTTGAAAGTCCGATGTGACTTTTTGTCATAAAAGGTCATGCAAACACAGGAGTGAATTCATATTCACAGAC
>PVIJ01020962.1:0-19654 GCA_004024925.1 Scalopus aquaticus | reverse complement strand
GGCTTTCTCTGGATTTCTTTAGCTCCTCTACTAGTGTTTTTAAATCTTCCATTTCCTTCAATTTCTTCTTTATGGATTCGTTCTCGTTCTTCAGTTCTTTTAAATCATCCAGTTCCTTCAATTTCGTCTTTATGGATTCATTCTCGTTCCTCAGTTCTTTGTTTATATCCCTCAGTTCTTTGTTCTTTTCATTTAATTCCATCAATTTTTTTGTGATGGCTATTTTGAAGTGTTTATCTGTTAGGTGGCTGTAATCTTCTATGTCCGAATTAATGGGTTCTGGAGAGGGAGTTTCTTTTTGTGGTGTGTTGTTTTGAGGGTCATTTGTGACTTTTTTCTTTCCCATTGTTGGTTTTCTGCTTTGCTCTGTTCGTAGTTTTCCACTGGTGCTGGCGGGCATGACTTCTGGTTTTTCTTGCTCAGGAGTGTTTGTGGTTCCCTAGTGTCTGATTTGCCTTGGCTGTGACTAGATAGCTTCTGGATTTTCTTATTTTTCTTTGTTGAATTTTTGTGTTTCTCGTGGCGTGTCTCCAGTGTGTTTCTGGTTCCGAGTTTAATTAGGGAAGATGAAGGGGTGGTTTGTAGTAACAGAGAAAGAAAAGAGAAAAGAGTGGAAGGGGAAAAGAGGAAAAAAAAGAAAAAAAAAGAAGAAGAAAAAAAAGAAAAAAGAAAAAACAGGGAGAGGAAAGAAAAGGGGAATGGAGATGAAGAAAAGTAGGAATGAAGGACCAAGAGAAAAAGGAAAGTTAAAAGTTAAACAAAAAAAGGGGGGATAATAATAATAAAATAGTAAAAAATAAAATAAAATAATAGTAAAGAGAATAAAAGGGATAATAATAATAAACTAGTAAAAAATAAAAAAATAATAATAATAAAGAAAATAACGTATTGGGGAGATGTGAATTTGGAGTTCTGTAGTCCTTTTGCTCCCAGGTTCTGGGGTTTCTGGTTGGGTCCCCTGCTGGGGTTCAGCCCCTCCTTTCCAGCGACATACGTTGTTGTCTTGTTGTTGCTGCTGTCATTAGTCCTTGCTTGGAGTCTTTCTATTCTTTCTCCCCTCTTCCCCCCCTTTCCTCCGATGTTTGCCTGGGGCTATTCCTGCCCCTGGGGTTATGTGTGGTGGGGGGGTTTGGGAGCTCCCGGTCTTGGTTTGTTTTCTGCTGCTTGGGGCTTGCTACTCCACAAAGGGGTGCAGGGGTGGAGGTTGTGGGTGGCTGTTGATCAGCGTTTCACCTCACCTAGTTTCTAGGGTGCCAGTGTGCAGCCGCCTAGAAGTTGGAGGGGGTGGCGAGTGCTGGGCCGTGTTCACCACCTGTTGTGGTCTTTTTTTGTTTGTTTGTTTGTTTGTTTTTTGCTGCCCTCCGTGTGCCAAGATGCTGACACTTTGCAGGGGAGGGTGTGGCTAGAGAGTTTATCAACAGGAGATTTTTTTTTTTCCCCAGCAACAGGTATGGGAGGGGTTTTGGGGATTGTCAGTCAATAGTCTTTAAATTACATCCTGGAGATTTTTTTTTGCAACAGGTATGGGAGGGGTTTTGGGGATTGTCAGTCAATAGTCCTTAAATTCTATCCTTCCCCCTCCTATTCATTTGCATTCTAAAGCCCAGAAAGAGGTTATCTCCGCAGGAGGTTTTCCAGCCCAACTGTTTTTTCTGGCTAATCTATCAAGTAGCATCCAGTGGGGGAGGTTTCTTGCTTGGACTTTCTCCCCTGTGAGATGTTACCTAGCCCCAGGTGGGGGATGGGACACAGTGACCCTCCTGCTTTCCTGCTCCTCAGGGCTGCCACGCAGGGAAGCGAGGGGGGTCGTGGGGTGGGGGAGTGGGGGTCGCTCTCCCAGTCGGCTGGCTGGAGCCCTCCGACCTCACCGCAGTTTCTAACCTTGTATTCAGTGGCTCTCAGGGGAAGCTGGTCCGCCCATCTCTCCTCTCTGCTCCTCCTTTGTGTGGGATTAGATGTCCCCTCTCTTCTCTTTACTCCGACTCTTCAGTTTATTTTTAAGTCCAAAGCACCCCCGGGGTCGATTGTATTGCCTAGGGGATCCGGTTCTCTTCGAGACAGCTCTCAAAGTTAGGGATATTTTTCTCCATGAATCGATTTTTTGTAGGAGAGCCTGATCCTAGCGTCTGTTCGCCGCCATGTTTTGGGGGCGTGTCCTCTACTGCATTCTTTTTGTTTCATTCATTCATTACTCAACTCCAGAATTGGAGTACCTTAGGTACCTCATTTTGTTCATGAATTTTTCCCTTGTTTTATGGTATTATCTTTCTGAGATTTATTACACCTTGTTGAGCTTCTATAATGCAACTGTTCTGAATTCTTTATCAGCCAGGTCACAAATCCTATGCCTTTTACTTTCGATCTATGTTTATCTTTTCTAGTTCAATGTGTTTCCTGTAGACAGAAGAAGGTTGGGTTCTGATTTTTTAATCCATCCTTCTCCTTTGTGTCATTAATTGGTGACTTTAATCCATTTACATTTAGAGTTAATATTGATACATTAACATCCATATTAGCCATTTTGTTCACCTTTTTGTGATTCTATTCCTTACCTTATTCTGTTCTTCTTATTTATTCCTCTGTTAGTTTTGGCTTTAGGGTTTCTTGTAATATTTTTGGAGTGGGGTTTAGTAGTGGTAAATTTCTGGAGATTTTGTTTGTCTGGGAAAGTTTTTATTTTTCCTTCATAGTAGAGGGAGAGCTTTGCAGGGTAGAGTATTCTTGGTTGGAATTTGTTGACTTGGAGTTTGTTAAGTATGTCACTCCAATCTCTACTCTTCTGCCCATAGTGTTTCTTCAGAGAAGTCTGATGTCAGCCTGATTGGTTTCCTTTGTAGGTTACCTGTTTCTTCTTCCTCATCATTTTCATTATTTTTTCATTATTATCTTGGACCTTTGGAAACTTTACCATTATGTGTCTTGCTGTAGTTTTCCTTTCATTGTGGTAATTTGGTGTTCTTCTGGCTTCCTGCATGTTTATTTTCATTTCCTTCTTCATGCTTGGGAAGTTCTCTTTTATTATCCCCTTGAATAGATTCTTGGTCCCTTGTTCTCTCTCCTCACCTTCTGGGATTCCTATGACTCTTATATTTCCTTTCCTCGTGGTGTCAGATAGTTCTCAAAGTGTTTTTTCATTCATTTTTTCTTTGCACATCTCTTTCCTTTTCTTTTTTGGTTCTTTTTATGTCTGTATCTTCAAGAGTACTGATTGATTCTTCTATTTCTTCCATTCTATTTTCATGGCTTTTCCCAGAATTCTTGAGCTCCTCTGCTAATCTCTGGATATCCTCCAGTTCCTTCATTTTCTTCCTCAGATCACTAATTATATTCTTATCACTTTCTGCATTTTCTGTTAACTCTTTGTTTTCATTATGGCCTTTTTCAATTCTTTGTCTGTTAGGTGGAGATATTCTTCTGTGTCCATATTATCAGGTTCTGGAGGCTGACTTTCCTTCTGTGGTGTATTTTTCCCAGAAGGATCTGCTTGATCATTTGTAATTTTCTTCATTCCCATTGTTAGCCTTCAGCTCTGCTCTGTTCTTAGTGCCCCTGTACCACTGTGCTGGTGGGTATGACTTCTGATTTTTCTTGTTGAGGTGTGGATGTGTCTGCCTAGTGCCTGAGCTGCTGTGGCTGGATACTGCCTGGGGACTCATCATTTATGGTAAGATTGTTCTGAGCTATGCTTTGCACCAGAGGCCCCTAATTTTCCAGCCCCCACTGTGTAGGATGGGATTCAATGTCTCTGGCTGTGATGTCAAGAGTCTCTTGTGGTGTACTGCACCTCCAGAGACACACTCTGAAGCCAAGTTCCTGACAGGGAGGTTCCTGACAGCAGGGTGGGATATAGTTTTCTGTTAAACAGCTAGGTCCCTCTAGGCATGTCAGAAGTATACCAGGATCAAGAGAGTAGGAGAGAGAGAAGAGATGAGAGCAAAGAGGGGGGTGTTACAGAAACGTCAGAGGAATAAAGGTGAGAGAAGAAAAAGGGGCTAGATGGGGGAAGATGAAAGAAGAGGAAGAGGAGGAGGAGAAGGAAATGTAGCAGAAGGAGTAGAGAAAATAGTGATGGTAATGTTGACAGGGAGAAAGAAAAAAAATAGAAGAAACAGAAAGCAGAAATAGTAGAGAGGGAAATGAATAACTGATAGCCAAGACCAATAAACAAACACACATAAATAGATGGGAGGAGAATCGTTTCTTAAGACTCTGGTGGCTCCCAGTGAGCTGGCCGTTGCTGCTTTAGTCTGGTTTGCTGGAACCACCACAGGGCTGAGTAGGGGGTCTTCCCAGGGAGGTTAGTTAAAGAAAAAAAAAAATGAAAAAAACAAGCCCAAAGGTCTAGAATAAACTGCAGCTGTAGGAACCAGCCTTACTGGGCTTCCCTGGTTTCCTTCCCACTGGTGCCTCTGCAGCCAGTCTCCAGGAGGGGGAGGGGAAGGAAGAGCCACAACCAAGAGGCTTGCACCCAGCACTAGATAAGCCCATTTGCCCACCTTTCATTGTCCAGACCCTTCAGATGTCTTGAGATTCTCCTCGCTTCTTGTCCACAACTTTTTCCTCCCATACTTCTAGTTGCAGTGGTCTTGCTCTGTGGGTTGATGAGGGGAGATGATTTCCCCTCTTCCTTTACCCCATCTCCTCAAATTCCCTCCACATCTGAGCAAATCACTGGTAAGTTTGCCTCCAGGATCTCATTGCTATTTTTCCTGCCTGGTGCTCCCACTCCCGGAAGTCCCACCGTTCCACGTGTGCCAGCGCCCGCTCAAGCCCTATATCCATATTCGCCACTATGACTGCACGGCCTGCAGCGCCCTCAACTTCTGGCCTCCATGGCTGCTCCACCCAGCATTTAATTATCAGTAGTTACTTTATATAGCCAAAAGTCCTCAGGGAGCCCATGAATGGCTGATCTCTGTGGGGTGACTGATGCAAGGTGTCTTTCCAATGCATCTTATTACCTGAACTCTGAGGCCGAGGGCTGCTTGATGCAGGCAGGCAGGAATGTCATGTGGATAAAGCTGATGTTAATGAATTATTATCTTTGGTGATATGTTTCCATATAGTTTTTCATGTCTTGTAGTTTTGCATTGCTATTTCCTCATTACAGAAGTAGATACCTCCTAAAATCTTTAGTAGTTGTTTTAAAATGTGGTGTTTGTTGCGACAATTACATCTGGAGTGGTATCAGGTATGGGCACACCATTCTTCATACTGCATGTAGTGCTTAGTTTTCCCAACACCATGTATAAAGAGATAATCTTTGTCTCAGGGTGTATTTCAGGCTCCTTTGTCAGGACAATTCATTTTACGACATAAGCTTTAGTGATGCCTTTAGAGATGTGTTCCAAAGAGCGAGGAAAACAAAAGAGAACATAAAAAGCTGGGATCACATCAAACTAAAGAGTTTATATACAACAAAAGAAACCATAACTATGATAAAATGAAAAGACACCCTACTGAATGGGTGAAAATATTTGTATACCATTGTTCTGCAGCCATCCCAGCCTGGGTAGGTTCACTGTAGGTTCAGGTATTTTAAAAGAGAACCTCAGAGCCCTTGGCATCATTCCCACAGATTTTTAATAGAACATGGGAAATAAGCCAGCAGGGAGACAGCAACTTGGCCCCCTGCAAATTCTCTGTACACTCTTTCCCATGGGCTTCTTCTTGCAGCCGTCACTCGCTGTCCTGCCACTCTGTAGTCTCATCCTCCCGTAGCAGTTCTCCGTCATCCTCTGAAACACAACGTCACAGCAGTTTCACTGCTGTGACGTTGTCCTTATATCCTCAGTCTCTCAGCTCAGGTGTGCACGCCTATGCAGGCCCACACCACACTCCAGGTGTCCACCCTCAGGCATGGGTACCTGAGCCCACGCTCCCAAGCACCTTCTGCATTCAAAGCTGTAGGTGATAGCCATAGGGACCAATGGTGCAAAGCCTGACTATCACTTACCCTACAGCCATACATTTACAAAGAATTGATCTCAAAAATATACAAAGAACTCACAAAACTCTACCAAACAAAACAAATAACCCAGTCAAAAAATGGGCAAAAGAACTGAACAGACACCTCTCCGAAGTGGCTAACAGGCACATGAAAAAATGTTTACAATAACTTATTATTAGAGAAATGCAAATGAAGACCACAATGAGATACCATCTTATACCTGTGGGAATGGCCCATATTGAAAATAACAAAAATAACAAGTGCTGGCAAGGATGCAGAGGAAAGGGGACACTGCTACAAGGTTGGTAGAAATGCAAACCAGTCCTGCCAGTATGGAAAGCAATATGGAGTGTCTCCAAACGTTAAATATGGATCTCCATTCAACCCAATTAATTCCACCCCTCGGCATCTTTTCAAAAATTCAAAATCACTACATCAAAGGGAAATTTGCACTCCCAAGTTTATGGTAACACCAGTTACTAGAGCTAAACCGTGGAAACAACCTAAGTGTCCCTGGTGGCAGTATTACTTAATTTTTATTTTCTTTTCTCTTTCTTAAACATGGTCTATCTGACTACTGAAAGATTACCTTTACCTTTTCCAGAAGATGGTGCTAGAGCTCAAGTCTGGGATTTCTCCCTAGCACACAGATAATGGTCTGTTTTCTGATAGTATTCCACTTATCATACTAGCTCTCCCTGCTGAAATCAAAGCATGTAGAAGCAGCTGACCACAAAGGAAGGGCATTTGAGTCACCCACAGATCCATTGGAGGTAGCCATGGGTGAGGTTCTCCAGGTGCTTGAGGGTAGATTTCTTGCTGAGGTCCTCTATTGCTCAATCAGTAGAAATCACTTCCCTTTAATGATGGTTGATATACTAATTACCTCTATCCCGATCTCTTTTCTCCTCCCAATTGCAGAGGTCCTCCCTCAGAATTCTGGGGGCCACTGGGGAGAAATGAGTCCCTGCAGCCATGTCCCACACAACTGGGGTGCTCAGGCACTCAGTTAACACTCTCTTTTTCCCCAATTGAGAGGGTGTGACACTGAACAATTCAGTCTCATGAAAGTCACCAAAATAGTACCGGGGAATCTTCTTAGGAAGACAGGACTTCTAGCCACATTTTTCCAACCATAATGAAAGAGGCTGGGGCAGGTTCACTGATTCCTCTGGTTCTATAGCCTGTATAAAGGTCTCTTACTTATTATGAGATGTACAGGAGACCATAACTCCTCCCAGGTCCTTTGGTATTTGGTGCTACATCCACATCTCCCACAGGGACACTTTTGTTTGTGGATAAAATTCTAGTGAGTTGTTTAAAGGCAAGCAACTAAAAACAAGGCACATCTTACCACAATCCTAATTCATTTTAAAGTATAGGTGAGAGAGCCATACATATTGAGAGGATCTTAATGTTACCTCATTTTAAAAAGTTAATTCATAAAAATAAATTAAATGTTTAAAAATTAAAAATAAAGTGTAAGAGAATAAGAAAAATCATGAAATGATCTAAGATTAAGTGGCAGAGAGATAGAAAAGGGAACCAGTCAACACAGGCTTGTAGAAACTAGTAGAGGAAAGGTAATTGGTACCACTCTTATGTTCAAATAAAGTTAAACTTGCCAAATGAATCTCTCTTTTCAAGCTAAACATCAGTTCTCCATGCAATTAATTCTGTGTAGTAGGAAGGACAGAAGCCTAGCTGCATAAAGCATGGCAACAAAAAAGGGAAAACCATGCTGAGAATACCCACAAAGTGTGTTCCACCAAAAATAAAAAAAAATTCAAACACTGCTATAAAAATATGATTCTTAGATCAATGAAGGTAGACGTGAAAAAACATTGTCCACCTCCATCCTTAGTACACACCCCTTTTGACAATGTGGCCGGTAATTTGTGTGGTCATAAACAAACTAACTGAGAGCCTTCTCTTCCCACAGCCATGGCCACAGCTCAGACAACTCCTGATGGGTCCCAGCTCCCAGGAGAAAGACGGGAAGATCTCCAGCAGGTGCTGAGAGAGGCAGGACTGGAAGCTGAGTACTGGCTGCCCCAGCTACAAGAACACCTCGGGGTCACCCGTGCCCAGGCTTTACAACATCTGGGAAAAAAGGACCTCTGGAAGCTACAGTCCAAGGCTCAACATGACTGGGAGAAAGAGGCTCTAGAGAAACTGCTGAACCTGTCACACCCACATAGTCTTTCAAAGTCACAGGAGGTTGAGGTGGAAAAGATAAAGCAGCAGCAGAAGCAGGCAGAGCAGGCCCTGCAGGAGCTGAGAGGCTTGCTGTCGGCAGGGAGGCAGCGACAGGAAGAGGCAGTGAGGAGTAAAGAGGCAGAGCTGAGGCAAGCAATGGACATCCCCGAAGAGTACTGGCCACCTCCTCAAACGTCCCTACAAGAAGTCATGGAAAACATGCAGAGACAACTTCACCTCAGGGAGGGGACACTGGCCCGCAGAGAAAACCTCCCAGACAGAGAGCTGGTGAGATGGGCATCTGGAGGACTGGCCCTGCGGGGAATTTACAAAACCAGCTCTGAAATAGGCCTGATAGAGAAGAGGGAAGAACTGCTCAGTGTTCCCAAGGAGTTTTCACTTTCTGGCCCTGAGCAGGGCACACGGATGGAAACAAAAGAATTTACATCTTCTGAAGACGAATCCACTTTCACCCAGACTCTAGAAAATCTGGGCTTCAGTGTAGCTGCTGCAGCCAAAGGTGGAGGTTGGGGATATAGCCTGGAGGCTGGCACAGATCACAGCAAACAATCAGACTCCAAGAAAACCAAACAATCACATACTCAGCATTCATATTTCTGCTCAATCAAATTGAGCTACATCCCCCTGGCCTCCTGCCACTTTCCTGTTGATCAGCTCCACTTCTCCAAGGCTGCGCTCCAGGAACTGCTGGACATTGAGGGCCTTCTGGGTCAACCTGCAGGCTCAGAGAGACTCCAATTGCTGAGGGGCAGGGCTGAAGCCTTCTTCCACAGGTTTGGCTCTCATGCTAACCAGGGCCCTCTGCAACTGGGAGGAATCTACTGGTGGAAAGCCATTGCAGAGGGGTTCCAGAGCGAGCAGCTGGCAGAAGTGAAACAGCAGGCAGTAGAGGCCCTGGATAGTTATGTAAGGGGCAGCTACTGTGGCTTTGGACTGAAAGTTGCTGCAGGTATAGAAATGTCAGCCTCTCATTCACACACAGCTTCTCAGAAAACCACATTCCGAAACCTCCAAACCAAAATCCAATTATCTACTGCCCAGACAGGTGGCCCACCAGAAGCAGATGGCCTCACTCAGTGGAAAGCTGGCCTCGTGGCCACTAATCAAACCTGGTGTGTCATTGACAGGGGACTTAAGCTGGTGCCCATCTGGGACATCATCCTCTCCAGCCACAGAAGTGATTTCAAAGACCCACTTTTGGTAGCTACCTTCCTGAAATACAGCTACTCAATACTGACTGGCCTTCCAGCCCAAAACCAGGATGAAGAATTATTGAGTGCAGTGACAGAGGCTTGGGATTTCCTAGAGGATGTGAATTCCTGGGAGGTAACTAATCCTAAAGAGCAACTTCAAAAATTGATAGATTTCATGAAAACGTTGAATGAAAAAGTAAAAATTTATGACACATGGGCTAACAGATGCCTCGTGGATAGGGAACTACAGAAGTTTCTCCTAAACACTGTCAAATTTTGCAAAAATTCTTCCATTTATAACACCAAATTCATTAAATCTCAATTGCGCATCCTCTTGGACCCTCATATTTACAAAGTGACAAACTTTCCTCAGGCTCATTCCATCATGCAGTGGATCTTGGAGTCAGAGTCTATGCAGGAGCACATCAACATCTCCCAATTTTCTGATTTAATGAAAGCCATAAAAGCATCCCAGAATGATCTCATGGAAGTGAAAGCCGAATCTCAGTCCCCAGGAGCAGTTCAAGAAGTTCAAAAGAGGGCAACTGATAAAATCAGCTTGTCTCCTGACTGCTTGAATTATCTCCAAGAAACCAAGGAGCCAGACATACAAGTCTTGCTACTTTGCATTGCAGTGGGTGCAGGGTACCAGGTAGAAAAAAAAAATTTTCAGTGCTGCCTTGGATATGGAGACTTACATTTTATACTGACTGAAATGCAAACAGCACATGATAAATACCAGAGACTCAAAACTACTTGCAGCTCCAGGGCTCATGCATTCCTGGTGCTCAGAGGGCTGACAGCCACTGCAGGGGGCACAGCTGTTTCTGCACAAGAGAAAGCACAACGCTTGGCATTAATAAGACAGCACATGGGACAATTGTTGTCTGAAGAAGTTGAACAAGTCCTCCCCAAAGTTGGAGCAGACCATGACTGGGAAAACATAGAGAATAATTTAGAGTTGCGTATCTATTGTGAAGCCTCCGTGACTTTATTGGGAATAGATGAGGTGCGAAAACAACTGCAAAGTCTCTTCTATGAGAAGAAACAGCCCCACGAACCACATAGTGATGAAAATAGCAAATTGGAAGTTATAGAAAATGATGCCTTTCTAGAATTACTCCAGCGTCTAGGCCTAAAGCATTACTACCCAAAACGGATGAGCAAAGCTAACTTCCATTTGATCTACAAACGTTCTGTGTATAACACCCAGCCCAGCTCTGAGCAGGACCTTCCCTTCTACTTCCTGCAGAAGCTGCTCATGCTGGACTATGGGCTGAGATACCTGGTCTTCAAAGATGATGGAAACACAGAGAATCAAGTTCATCCAAATGCTTCTAATCAGGAAAATGAGTCATTTGATTCTTTTGAAGAGTTTTTAAAAGACAATTTTAGCCCCACTAGCCCATCAACCACTAATCCCAGGCCCCACATCCACCCTATGGATATTCAGATGGCAATTCTTCACTGTGCAGATGATTTTGCCAGACAATATATTTTGGGAAAACTTGCCATTTGTCAGTTTGCCCTTCCCCTTCTAATACCTAATCCCTGCACTTCTCAGATTGAATTCTCTCTCTGGTCTCTCAGTCAAATTAGGAAAACCTGGAAACAGTCAAGAACACCAGAAAACGACGACAACAATTACAGGAATCAGCAGATGTGCCGTGTCTCTAACCCCATCGTGTCCTTTATTCGAGTTGGAAATGGCTTCTCTGCTTCCAAATCTCAGATCATGAACTGTCTTGTCAGTAAACGGAAACATGATGTCTTTTTTCACCGACACTGCAAAGGGAGCAGCAAAGACTGTCTCTTGATGGGAGGTGTGGTGGAAATCTGCTGGTTCTGTCCGGGGGGAGAAAAGGATGACAGATTTGGTAACTGCGTGACCTTCACCAATCTTCATGGAGATGCAAAGGAACACCAGGAGCAACTCACCTTCCTGCAGGAGGTCTCTTCTCTCCTTGTGGTCCTCATGGCAACCACTGATGACAACAAAGGAAATAGTCAAATTTTCCAAAACCTTTGGAAGTTCCCAAAACCTTTGATCTATTTGCTTGATGACAAAGAAAAAATCATGAATAAAAATTTTGGTCAAAAAGTGAAAATTGGAATCAGGAACAGAAATGAAGCAGAATTGACAGAAGAGCTCACAAGTGCAATCCGGTGTTTGCTCGAACGATCTGATGCTACTCTCAGCTTGCAGGCCTGTGCCCAGATTGCTCGCCAGCAGGGATTCCTTGTTGATGAAGACCAGAGAAATTGCAAGGAAGCCAAGGAAAAGGCAGAGATTCTAATGGCCCTACTGGGAGAAATGCACATATCTCAGGTGAAGGAAAACTTACTGCCCCTTCAGGGACAACTTTGGCATCTTTGGTGTAAGAAGGACAAAGAACTGTATCATCTGAGAGAGAAGGGGAATCGGAGCATTGAACAACACAAGAGTGAAATTGAGACAGAGAAGCAAAGAATACGGCATCAACAGTTGGCCAGAGCCTTTCCTCTCAATGATTTAATGCGATCTGTCCTTGAAATTCTTCATCATTCAGAAACTCACACAAAACTATATTTCTTGCAATGGTTGAGTGTGATTTTGGACAATCTGACTGCAGAACACTTGGAAAAATTGAGTGAAGATAAAAAGACTTTGTGGTCATCGATAGAAACAGAAAAGCAACAGGCGCCACAGAGTAACTCCTTGAAAGACTTGCAAAATCAAGTAGTAGCCATATCCAACCAGGTTTCTGACTGTAGCTTGGGAATTGACCACTTTCTCAGGGAAGTTGGTCAGATCTATGAAGCTCTGGAAGAAGGTTACTCCACAAAAGAGAGCCTTTTCCTCGCTCTCCCCCAGATTGCTGCGGAGCTGATGATCGCTGGTGTCCCCATTGAGCTGATGGATGGGGATGCTTCCTATGTGCCTCTGAAGTGGGTTTCAGCTGTGTTTGACAAGGTCGCTGAGAAACTAGGAAATAAACGACTGTTTGTTCTCTCTGTCCTTGGCCTGCAGAGCTCAGGGAAGTCCACCCTGCTGAATGCCCTTTTTGGGCTGCAGTTCACTGTCAGTGCGGGGAGGTGTACCCGAGGGGCCTACATGCAGCTCCTGAAGGTGGAGGAGGCAATCACAAAAGAACTTGGCTTTGATTTCGTACTGGTGGTGGACACAGAAGGACTTCGAGCCCCAGAACTCAGCAACAAATCCCAGAATCGGGACAATGAGTTGGCGACCTTTGTCGTTGGACTTGGAAACTTGACTCTGGTCAATATTTTTGGAGAGAATCCATCCGAAATGCAAGACATTCTACAAATAGTTGTCCAAGCTTTCCTGAGGATGAAACAAGTGAAAATCTCTCCAAGTTGCCTCTTTGTCCATCAGAATGTGGGAGAAGTCACAGCTAAGGACCAAACCATGGAAGGACGAAGGCGGCTGGAGCAGAAAATGGATGAAATGGCGGCAACAGCAGCTGAGCAGGAACAGTGCTCAGATGTGACCCGCTTCAGTGATGTCATTAAGTTTGACGTCAACACTCATGTCTATTACTTTGCCCACCTGTGGGACGGCAACCCCCCAATGGCTCCTCCCAACCCTCGCTACAGTCACAATGTCCAGGACCTAAAGAGTAGAATTCTTATGTCCGCCAAGCAGGAATCCAGGGGAAGCATCATGAAGATATCGGATGTAAAACTGCGAGTTCAAGATCTGTGGCAAGCACTTGTGAGTGAGAACTTTATTTTCAGTTTCAGGAACACCCAAGAGGTCATGGCCATGAGCAGATTGGAAACCATGTACAACTCCTGGACCTGGGAGCTCAGGAGTCATGTGCAGGACTTGCAGGACAAACTCATCAACCAGATTCAGAACGGGAAAACTGAAATACGCCTAACAGAAAATCTTCTCTTTCCTATCACAGAAAAATATGAAGGCATGAAACAAGAACTTCAAAAATACTTCAGTGAAGATCCAGATAGTGAGGTACTTATTCAGTGGAAAGGAAGATTTGAAAACAAGCTAATGAGCCTTAAAGATGCACTTATTCATGAAGGCCAAGCAAAAGTAAATGAACTTATAAGTTTTAAAAAGAATCAAGAAACACTGAATTCTAAAATGTTAGAGTATGAAAAAGAATTATTGCGAAGAAGTCAAAAGATGGCTTTATCTGTAAAGAGCCAAAAATTGAGTGAGAATGAGCTACATGAAACATTCAATCAACTCTGGGAATCATGGTTCTCTGATATGTTTCAAAATCTCTCTCCTGTTACAGAACCTACCATTGATGTGGATTCTGAGACCATCCTTTTGGAGTATTTCGAGAAGGAGACAAACGTAGTGCACAGACTAAAGGAAAATTCTAGTAAAGAGTTTAAAATCGAGGTTAAGAAACATATCAACATGCCTAAGAAATACCTAATTACAAAACAATTGAGACCCTATGAAACACAAGCCATAATTCAGACTACTAACCACATTATTTCAAAGTTTACTCAAAGTATTGAGAACATTAGGAGGCAACATCATGACTATAATATAAACTATTTCCATGAAATCCTAAATATGGTAGAGGAGCAGGTAAAAGCTGCAACCCCTCGGGATAGCTATTCCTTCAAAAGGGAATATATTTTTGATTTGTCTTGTTGTTTATTCCAAAGAGCATCAGAGAATTTTAAGGAGATACATGTGGAATTCATGAGAGCAAATGATCCTAGGTTCTGTCTGGAAAGCAAGAAAGATGATTTCTTCATGAGTTTTAAGATCTCCTGTCAAGGAGCAACTTCAATCAAAACATTTGTGGATTTTCTGTGGAAGAAGCTCACTCCTGCTATCTCCAAAACCATAAAGAGGAAAATGGCCCCTAAAATTTCTGGGGTCATGAGGTCCAACTGCCCGGCATTCAAAGAAAACAAGACTAACTTGGAGAAACACATTCTTATCTCTCTGGCAGAAGAGGAAAATTTTGACAATTATGTCCAGTACATTCATCATCCAGAATCGTTTTTTGGAAACTACATTGAAAATCATGTTCAAAGATATTATTCAGAGAAAGGAACCAAAACATTGAAGACATTTTTAAAAATGAGTTTAGATGACATCAAGAATGTCCTCCTCTCGGCTATTGATGAATGCACAGCACAAACCAAAGATAAAAGCAGCACTGTGTCTGAGTGGTTGGATTTGTTCTGTGATCAGCTGGAAAGTCAACTGATCTTGCCTCGAAAGGATCTGGTAAGCATTGAACACCAGGAGATAAAAGAGATTGATTTTCTCAAAGAAGCCATGATTAAACAGTTGGTTCCTGAAATGGAGACAGTAGAAAAGAACTGTCTGAGCATGTCTGCAGAAGAAATGGTTCCTGCAATCACAAAAATGCTCTCTAAACATCTCAGTGGCTGCTGGAAACAGTGTCCCTTCTGTGGAGCCATTTGTACAAACACAATCCCTGACCATGACGAAGATCACAGTGTTCCCTTCCACCGTCCTCAGAGTATCAAGGGGTGGCATTTTCATGAAACAAACATGTTTTGCACTTATATCTGCACCACTGCTGTAACAAGTGATTGCAAATTTAGGCTGGATGATGACAGGAGTGTCCCATATAAGACCTACCGACTGGCAGGTGGGGAATATGCCACATGGAGCATCACTCCAGATTTATCCAGCCAGCCATACTGGAAATGGTTCATCTGTCGCTTCAGATCAGAGCTAGAAGAAAAGTATGGGTTAAGATTTGTAGGTTTGGGTGAAATCACTGAAGATTGGACCAAAATCACAAAGCAGAATGTGCTTGATGACTTGAAAAACCAATCATATTCAATGAGCACAAAAAAGCCCAATCTTCAGAACTAGAGTCGCAGTGCTTGAGCAATCCTAAAATACTCCCACCTCACAGTCATAATCGTCATATTTCCATTATTCATAATGACATTATAGTGGAAGTGACATTATAGTGGAAGATTTTTTGTGAAGGCCCTTTGCCGCGCCGCCCTGATTTGCCCGAGTTGCCTGAAGGCGCAGCACGGAGCTAGGACCTTCAAGGAAGAGTTCCTTAGGTAGCCAGGAGGCGACATCTCTTCCTGTAACTACTTTAACTCACAAATATTTTCTAAGTTAGACCTATAACTTTCTTAAGATATGCCTGCAGACATAACCTCTCCATTGCCTAAGACCCCATGATTGGGTCCAGGTGCCGAGCTGCTCCTTCGATAAGTACATTCTTGCCTGATCCCGGGTTGGTGTCCTGTACAAAAACATTTACTCCCCCTCCCCTTACATTCTAGGAATCAGCATAAGATGGCTTCTATGATTAACCACGTCAGGGAGTTGGAATAAGATGGTTCCTTTGATCAGATTCTGGTTTCCAGGCAAAAAGGACATTATGCTATCGCCTTTTAGGCTCCAGGCTCAGGGCAAAGGTTAATTATTATGTTTATACCTCATACCTTAGAAAATTTACCTTAAGCAAAAAATATTTTCCCCAGAAACCACCTGATTGTAGACAAAATGTAATCAATCATGTGCTTAACAAAAATATGTATCCTGTTATTTTTACCTCATTTTTGCAGTCAATCATTATCTTTAGAAACTATGCCTGCTAGCCAATTTTATGGTATAAAAAACCCCACTGTTGGGGCAATAAACGGAGCAGCCTGATCACTACTCGGTGTGCGTGCTGTCTCTCATTCCCCTTCCCCTTCCCTCCTGTCGCCGAAGCCTTCCCCACCACCCATCGGAACCGACAATAACTTTGCACGGAGCTGGCCTCCGAGAGCCCTTCATTTTTATTTGCTTCAATTCTTTCTGCATTAAAAAAAACTGAAATATGTGAAAATAATATAAAATCAAATCTAATTCATTTTAAATACCTACCTCATAGTTCAAATTATTCTGAATCCTTTTTATTTTAAAATACATAACACTATAAGAAATCTCAGAAACTTGTTTTCATATAGGGAAATCAAAATCAACACAGACAATTACATATTTCCACCGGGTAAATATTTCACCTACTGTACAGTTGTTGGCTGAAATCACAAATTGCATTTTTATTTAAGAGCCCTTTTTTCCATCATCTGTGACTGGGAATAAAAGTTGCTAACCTTTAAATTATAGAACAATCATGGAAATTTCCTGATTCCAGGCATTGCAATATTTAGATATGTTCTGTTCTAAGGAAAGAATAAACTGAGACTTGACCAGGTTAGAGCCTGTGACAACTGAGAAACATTACCAAGTAACGATGGGAAAAAATCAAGTATCTATTTCCTTCCTTCTCATTCTCATTTTCTCTTATCACCTTATCCCTGGCATTTTCAGTTCCCTGTGCATGTCTAAGGAAGCACCCGCTGATTTCTCATCTCTGGACTCATACCAGGGACTTGGGGGATATAGATGAGACATAGAGTTGAGACATGCAGAGACACTTGGAAGACACGTGGGTAAGAGACCAGGGGGAGGCTGACGAGGGCAACGCTTATTTTGTACTTTTATTTGGCTTCTTTTTTCCCAGATTCACCTGAGACCTTTAGCCCCTTTCCTGTGGTTCCCCACCTGAATGTACCTTAGACTGTGGAGGCTTCTGAGCCTCAGTGACCCCACCTTAGGCCAGCCTTGCTGGGCTGGGCATTTACCCAAGGGGTGGCAAGTAACTTGGGGTGCTTTATTTGGAAACTGTTGGGCTCTCCTCTCCTCTATGCACACTCATCCTTGAAAGTTCTTTCACACTGAGAGTATGTTTTGTCTTCATGTGGGAGATGGGAGGATCCCCTTAGAATGCGCTAGCTTGGGGTTCCTGGTGAACATTTCGGTGTGCCCCTAATAGTAGGAGGGTGTCAGGTCACACTGCCCCCTGGGCCTGCTCGGCTCTCAGGACCCTTCCTTCCTTCCCTTCTCTGTCCTTCTTGCCTCCCACCTGGGTCTGTGCAGGCAGCACTGAGACCAGCTGAGACTCCAGAGCACACCCAGTGGGCACACCCAGCAGCAGCACTTTAGCTCCTGCAGCTCCTGCATTGAGTCGGATCCCCACCAGGAGGCTCATCTTGCACACCCTTTGCTGCTGATCTCCCGGATCTGGGTGGTAAAATCATCTTCCACACCCTAAAAGAAAGGGCTGACTCAGAGAGGGCTCCCCCAAGGGCCCAGTAGGAAAGGACACCCTGCAGCAAGGCACCTGAGGCCCAAAAGCTTTGTACAGCCTCAGGACCGTGTCCTCACGCACAGCAGGTAACAGACCCTCAATGCCCATCAATGGCCCTCCACGCTCCCTGCCCCTGCAAACTTCCCAACACTCCTGATGTGTGGAGAGGGGGTCAATCTCCACCGCATTCTTTGTGGCTCACAACATATCCTTAGCTTCAACCCCATCCTACCTCACGAGAGAGGCTCAGCCCTGCCACACCATGGGGATCTTAGAGATGTGTCCTTCCCGGTATGCTGGGCGACAGGCTGTCACCCCTCCTGCCCTGTGGTGCCTGCGTCCAGGGCCCCTCCCAGCCAGGTACCGGCCCGATCAAGAGGGGACCAGGTTAAAGCTGCCTCAAGTACCCACAGATCCCCAAAAGGAATGATGGAGATGATGCCAGGGAAGTAGGATGCACAGGGGCATCTAGTCGTGTCTGAGGTGTGCCTGGCCTGCTGGTGCCCATGCCTGTTCCCCGGGGTGCCTCAGTCATTGCTGGGTGACAGGCACCCGGAGCCTAGTTAGGGGTCAGTTGTGCCAGACACCCCCCCCCACCCAGGTACACCATGGGGGGTCAGCCATGTTCAGAGCCCTGAGAGGCGACCAGGCCACAAGGTGACCACACGGGGCCTTTGACAGGAACCTGGACCTGCTACTCTGGCCAACCTGGAGGGACGCACCCTAGGCCTCAACTCCCCACATGTGTTAGTATATTGTCTTATATCAAAACACAAGACTGCTGTGTTCACCAGGACTGCCCTGGACACGCCATAAGCAGAGAGTCACTGTGCTTTGTGAGCTGCACACACACCAGGGCCTCCCAAGCCCAGCCAGATGCCAGGATCAGCACCATAGACCATGGTTCAGCCTGTGCCCACTGGAGGAGGACGGGCTGGGAGCAGAGCAGAAGGAGGTGCTGCTAGTTCAGTCTGTGACAATCTGGGCAAGGCCTGGTGTGTGGCACCTCTATCCCCTGGCCTGATGGGCTCCTATGGCCCTTGCTCTCTTCCGGCCCTCCTCCTCTTTCCCTGCCCCCACCCTGCTCATGTGCAATCACACTGGGGACCAGCAGAAACTCCAGAATGGGACAGTAGCCGCCATCAGGTCAGCAGACAATTGTAGATGCTACAACCACTCACCACGCACGGTGCTCAGTTTGCATGTTTGCTTTTGAATCTCCCAGGCCTAGGTGGAAAAATCATCTTTCAGGCCTGGAAGAAAGGGATGATCAGAGAGGGATCCCTCAGGGGTCCAGCTAGGCTCAGGGTACCTGTTACCCAGCAATGACTGAGGCGCCCCAGGGAACAGGGAGCAGGGTGGGACACTATAGTTCTATTGTTCCAAACTTCAGGACCCCATGCCCAGCTCCCATTTGAACTATGTCCTTGTCTCCAAGAGTCCACTAAGTGTCAGGGCCGAGAACTCAGGGCCAAGAACTCGTGGGGCATTCTGGGGATAAATGTATGTTGCCCCAGGGTCACTGCCCCAGCCTGGCTCAGGGCAACTCTCTCTAAGGTCCTCTACAACCTCCTGGAGCTGTGTCAGCCCAGACCCAGGCCCTGGCCTACCTCGCTCCCACCGGGACCCCGAGGGGCCCAGAGTCAGAGGCTGACTTGTGTCTGGCCAGCCGTGGGAGGGGCCTCTCACCGGATGTGGCTTGGCCCAGGTGTCCGTGAAGGGGAGGCCATGACTGAGGACCAGCTCCTGGGCCCGCTGAGACGCCTTGGTGGGCACAGCCAGGTCCTAATTGTCCAAGACCAGTGCAGCGGGCGCGTCACCTGAGCCGTCACCTCCACGACCTGCTCCTTGCAAAGGGGAAGGTGTGACCAGCCCGGCCAGCCCCACTGCACGCAGGCCACTCGCAGGCAGTGAGGCCCCTGGGCTGGCACAGCCCTGTCCAGGCGACGTCCTGAGGCAACTGGGTGCTGCTGATGGGACGCAGCAGGTGCCCTCCCCGGTGGGCGTGTCCTGGCCTAGCCTGGCGCTGCCCCTGCCCACCGTGTCCGGGACGTCCAGCAGCACGTCTCCCATCCGTCACCGCTCGTGTCCATGGGAGCCCTGGGGGCACACTGCTCAGGGCCCCCCTCCCGGGAAGGAGGCTGCGGGGCACAGGCTCCCTG
>PVIJ01020961.1:0-19654 GCA_004024925.1 Scalopus aquaticus | reverse complement strand
GGGGGGAGGCGGAGGGAGGGAAGGAAAAGGGCACAAAATGGAATAGAAAAGAACACAAGGGACCATGGAGATGGATCATCGGTGAATTGGTGGTGGGCTACCCAAGGGGAATACAAAATGTAAAAGACATAAATAACAATAAAAATATATATTAAAAAAATAGAAATGTATCCTTAAAGTGGAAATTGATATCCCAGTCTTCAATTTTTTTTGGTCTTTTCATGCATTATTCCTATTTCTTATTTGAAAAGAAACATGAAATCCCAAAGCTGGTTTCAAGTTTTCATTTTCCCTCTGCTATGATTGTTGCCCTTGGCTCAAAAGGATTTTGCTTGTGATCCTAAAAAGGAAATCTGTAGTGATTCAGGTTATCTATTAAGCTAGAGGAGTTGCAATTATGATTACCATCAATTTTTTAGACTTTTGGAAATATTGAAAGGATCTTCCATGCTCAATTTTAGTATTAATTTCTGAAGAACTGGTGAAGCTGGCTGGGATTTAAGTTTACAGATCTAAGTCTGAGAACTTTAAACTTTCAGATTTAATATGATGAATTTTCTCATATTAAGTCCCTGAATCAAAGCGAGAATAAGAAAAACTAGCTGAAGTATAAAGAAGAACTATTGATTAATATCAGAAAGATACTAGAATGAACGATCAACTTTTATAAAACATTTGAAGTTGGCCAGGTAATAACAGCATATTTGTATGCTGTCTCTTTCAAAAACTCATTTTCCTGGAGTCTTGCACATCAATGTTCATGTTCTTCTGAGTACAGTAACAGCACTAATAATTACTTATACACCGTGTGTCTTTTGAGGTCCTCAAAATGATAAATAGCTGTGGTTTAGAATCTGCCTCTAGTTTGTTGTGGTGTAGTTCAGACTGTCGTAGTTAACCTAAAGGGTATACCTTGTCTACTATTTAACTTTTCTAAATTTCCATTTTCTCGATAGTAACCAAATGGAGAGCTCTATTCTGCACCAAAAGAACTGCATTTACCCAGAATCCATGGTGGGCCTGGTGTGAGACACATTTGTAGAGGTATGATCTTATACCCCTAAAACAGATAGTGCTGTAAACCAGTGTTACCTGACAAACATAATAAAAAAAAAAAAAAAGAGAAAAAAGTAAATCAAAGAGTAACAAGGATTGTATATGGTTGTTTTATATTCTAGAATGGTTTAGTTTTAGCAACTTTAAAAATACCAATACTCTGAATCTATTCTAGATATTTTCAAGTCATGCCTAGCATTGTGTATTTTTATACTTTTTTGATTTCTGATGCTAGGAGGAAAGAAACTAGTTTTATATTTTCCCTTCAGAAACAGTAACAATTAGATAAATGTCAATAACTTATCTAATTTTTTAATATGAAAGTGACACACTGGTAGAAAGATTATATTACCATCTTCAGCATAAGGGAGAAGATAATTCTCCCCAAAAAAGTAGAAATGGGTGACTAGTGGGAGTAGGGCACTGCCAGCAATCTAAAATGATCAAGCAATAACCTTTTATAAACAATAAAAATAAACCCTTATGTCATTAAATTTATCTATGTTCTCTCACTATTATCTAGTAGGTCATTTGTTTGTGTGTCTATAATTGATTTTTTTTTTTTGGTAAATGTTATGAAAAAGTTATTCAAGTTTAAAAAAATGTATTGTTTAAAGACTAATGTATAAGAACAAATAAAGTGACTGCTATTACATCATACTATTTCAAGTCTTCCTTATCTACCTGCAAGATAGGTTTCCAACTCAATTTTCAAAATACATTAAAAAGGGAGGTGAATATTGCTTCATGGCATAACAATAGAAAAAAAATCAGCAAAGACATTATCATTGCAAATTCTTCACTGTAAAGTGGAAAGAATACAAAGAGGTCCCCAGATGTGTTGACCTTCCTACCCGCAGGGCCTTCTATGAACTGCAAAATTGGAAGGTAGCTGCTATATTCTGATGCCTCTAGCATTTGTCAACCATGAAGATTCACTTTCTTAGGAAATTTTTCCATTAATGTAAATATATTTAAGTGCATTTTAAATAATAACCGATGCTTATTTACAAAAATAATAAAATTAAATCATCTTTTAAATATTATTTATATTAGCTAATGGAGTTGAATTGTTTAACTTCCTATTATGCTGAGAAAATAGAACACAACTTGACCAAAGTTCTCTGTATAAATTATTTTTCTGATTTCTATCGACTATGAGTGGCATTTTTGATGGATTTACAAGATGCATTTTGTGTAGGATCAGGGATAACAGCTAGGAGCAGTTTTCTGTAGTCACCTAGTGGCTCTTATTGGAATAAAAAGAGATTTTCATAACAAACTAAAATAGAACCAACTTTATTTTCTTAACTTTTTCAGATCACTGTAGATATTTTTTAATATTATATCAAAATTGAACAAGTGGGAGTTTCTTAAAGGTTACTTGCAAACGTGGAATCTCAAATCATACCAATGAGCTTTTCATACTCTTATCTAAAATCCACAGTGTATGTTGTACTTTGGAAGTTGTTCATCAGCTGTAGAAACTTTTAGCTTTTTTGGTTGCACGGTCTTGGTATTAGAGAATGGAATTTTGGGAATGGTAATAAATGTTGTTCAAAAGGCCAAAGATATGAAATTGATTCCTTTCCCTTTGGAAAGGGAAGATAATTCTAATCCTAGCTGCTGATAAAAATTACATTGAGGGGTTCAAATAATGAACATTTTTATCATTTAAATTTTCTGAATAATCTTTTAGGATAAGTGTGACAACCATAAAGCCAAGTTTATTTAAAAAGTTGAAAGAAAAGCAATTATTGAAACCCCAAAGACAGGTAATAATCTTTTTATAGGAGGGACTGTATTCTGAAATGCTGTTTTGGTATCAATAGGAATGCTGAGACTATTATCATGAATATAATAATGACTTTGGATTTCATTAGTTGCAATTTGTATTTTTAAAAAGAATTCATTAATAATGCTAATATGTATACTAAAAATATCAGTTTCATGTGTGACCTGATTGTAAGTGCTTACTGCATAAGGGATTCGGTTTCGCCCCTCCCCTCCAATTACCCCCCAAACACCCCCCTTGCTCGTGTGCTCACTCATACATGAACATACAGTGTACCAAGTCTACTACAGCATATTTTATTTTAGTTTATGCGACATGATAATAGGGAGCCCAATTTTGGAATTATTTTATAGTTAGCAACATCAAGTAGAATATCACTAACCTTTTCTTTTAAATATTCTACTAACTTTATATTTGCTCCCAAATGAATTGAGAATTGAGAAGATAGTATTTCAATTTATTTAAGAAAATTACTCTTAGGTTATTTTCTTTAATATACCTTGTAATGTAACCTTTATCTCAGGCCTTCAAAAATGCTGGATGAAGGTAAAATTTACTTTGAATACTTTTGAGACCATAAAAATGCTGCTTTGGAATGTTCTCAATTGATTGCATATGCAGATTACCTTTTTAAACTGCCTCTCTTATAAGGCATTAATCTGTACTTGGAATATTTTATGTCCTTGATGACTTGACTGATTTCAGCAAAGTGAGTGAAACAGATTCTTAAGTAAAATTCAGTAGAAAGGTTTTCACCTGCCATCAATCAGATTTTATTAAGGGTTTGATGTAATTCCCTTTTCCCTTTGATATAATATCTCATTTCATTAATAACAGAAGTAGGAGCATATCCCAGCTTTTAAAGTGAATTATAATTAGAACTATATGTATGATTCCAGATCACATTCAAGTATAAATTCACTTCAATTTAACTAATTTGATAAATACTCAGACCTTAATTGTACACAGTTCCAAATCATCATATTTTATCTTCTTAACACTCTCAAGGAGATAAAATATTATTCAAATTAAAATTGATATGAAAAAGTTACCTGCAGTAGTATAGTGACGTTGGAAGGTCTGGGAACTCTATAGGGGGTGGGGCATGAGCAGAAGAAGTTGAAGGGTTCATGCCCAAGGTGGGAACACAAAATACAGCTTCACATCACAGTACAGGAAAAAACTCAAGTGAGATGCATACATTATTGTGTACAGAGTGTAAGGCTGTTGATGACTGTTCAATGTACTCGGTTCCTATATGCAGGAAAGGGATTTGGCGGGAATATCAAACATAAGCATCTGTGCTACGGAAGAACACAGGGACAGGAGGGAGTGTATGGACACCAATTATTGGGAGTATGCCCAACCTCATCTCAGTTAGGTAAACCGTACGGAGTGTTATTCTTTGGGTCCAAGATGGGGCATCAGCATGTTTGTTTTAAAAGTCACAGAAATGATACTCATTGTTCATGGGGAGAACTACTTAGTAAGTCAGAGGGAGCAGCATCTGTGACATTCTGGGAGCCAGTGTCAGACTTGGAAAGCAAAGGAGATGAGAGAGGACATAGATTTTTAAAAAGAAAACAGTGATGAATTCCTTGTTCCTTTTGGGGTGCTGGCCATATATCTCAGCAATGAGTTTATCAATCTATTAAAATACACTGGTTGAGGCATGTGGATAGAATTGATATTAGGAGTATGAAATATTAGTCTATGAGTTTGAAGGAATGCAGTGGTCAGAAATGACAGTTTATGACCAGTGTCTCTTAAAAACTCAGACATGCTGGTAGCTTTAAGGATATTTGTAATAAATAATAGGGCTCTAAGCACTTGAAGGAGTTAAAGTTAAAATGCTTTGTTTTTTTAAGAAAGGGGAAGAGTAAACAAAAAATGCATATATGTGTATATGTATGAGGGCAGTTTTTTCCATGAACAGATGGCTCATAGAAAAACTCTCATGCACAGAAAAAATACTTAAATCATAAGATGCCCAAGCTTTGTGAGAATAGCAAAAAAAAAATAAAGCAGATTATTTAAAAAAAAAAACTATCTAGTTGGCGAAATTAAAAACCTATGTTTGTTTTCCTATGGCTGCTGAAACAAATTATCACAAACTAGGTGGCTCACAACAATGTAAATTTATTCTATAAATTCTAGTGGCTAGAAGTTTGAAAGAGGTTTCACTGAATTAAACATGAATTAAATCATGGTAATAGCAGAGCTGTTTCCTCCTGGAGGCTCCAGAGAATTTGCTTCTAGCCTTTTTAACTTCTGGAGGCCACTTGTGTTCCTTGTCTCTTGACTACTTCCTTGTACCTCTTTAATGTTTCATTCTCATTATCATAGCTCCTACTTCTATTTCAAATTTTCCTTTTAAGGACAATATTATATATTTAGGACTCATCCAAATAATCCAGAATAGTCTCTGCCTTTCCAGATGCTATATTTAGAATTAATCATTTTATCTCCCCATGTTATTTTATTTTATCTCCTCAAATATAAGCAGATTATTTAAAAACCTGTGTTTCATAACACTGGTCAACAAATTTTTACAAAAGTCATGTTACTGAAATAAAATTAGTCATTTCCTATCAGATTGTATGTGCTCAACATGAATGTGACAGTCAAATTCTAATTTTGGCTCTAGTTTTTTTGTAATCTGCAATAAATGGATGTTTACATCACAAAATGCATGCCGATAGTAATAGGCCTACGGTTAATACCTATAAAAAATTAAGTCATAGACTACTACTTAGACTTCTTCGCTTGTCTCTTGTACAACTGTTCAGGAGCATCTCTGGGAAGCGTCCAGCAGTAGTCAGCCAGTATTGTAGTGGACCGTTTTCCCTGGTATCTTTGTTCCATTGATGCGATAGCTTGATGAAAACATTTGCCATGTTAATCACTAACCATACCACAGTTCTCAGGGAAGAAATCCAGATGGGAATGAAGGAATTGGATCTTTAGAGACATATTGCAGCCAAGTTTCTGATACTGCATCAGCATGTCTTCTAGTTCCTTGTAGTTTTCTGCCCTGACATCCCAAGAAAGTTTGTAGACACTAGGCGAAAAGCATTCCATGCTTGTTTCGCATCACCCTGCAGCGAATTGTTGAACCGGTCATCTCAATACAGACGGGATGTTTGGGTAGACTATTCTCAACTTCTTTTGCTTTGTTATTGCACTGGAAAGAGGGGGAACCAAGCAGAAGGAACAGTCTTTTATGTGGTTGCTTGGCTCTCTCCACACCATGGGGACTGCAAACGGCATTGATGGTCTTAGGCCATTTAACCACTGTGAAAACTGTGTTGTACATGGACACAGCATATATGCAGAGCCCAAGGCTTGTCTTGGTCACCCACCTTGCATCTGAAGTAAAGATGATAAGCCTTCTTCACTTGAGAAGTGATACTTTTCTTCTGGTTTGGCAAATGTCACTTCCCCACAAATAAAGCAGAAATTGTCCACGCTATTAAGCACTTTCAAGGCATTACTGTTCTGTATTGTGCCTAAATGGATAAAACAATAACCGTTCTATGGAACAGTAGCTTCAACTGTCTCGCACAAAGTCTGAAATATTTTCAATGCTCAACCTTTCCTACAGGGCTTTCTATAGTGCACTGCTGACTTCAGCTTCCTTCAGCAGCCGCCTGGCAGTAGTATTGAATTGAATCAGAAAATGATGCAATCAACTCTGGATGATGTGTGCATGATGGTATTATGCAATGAGATGCAATATTACATAATTCTAGGCTGATTTAGGATATTGTTGTAGTCCTACTGGATGTATTTACACGGTGAAACATGTAAAATGAATTATATGAAATACCTTCAAAACGAGAGCTAATAAAAAAATTTTCAGGGTTATATTCATGTTCAGCACACCAAGATACTACAGATTAGGACCTTTTTAAGTCAGTTATGATCTCACTGTTGACCAGTGTAATTGTTATAACTGGAATCCTTTGCTCTTTTGCATTAACTAAGGGTTCTTCTTCAAGAATTCTTAACTCCCATGCATATTATCTTTTATTTTGTGTCAGAAATTGTATTTGAAAAACTGTAGAACTAATCTGAGACAGAATATCTGTTCTCAAAGGGGATTATCATTTGCTTCTACCATTCAGGGCTCGTACAGTTTATTCTTATATACTATAGTTATGTTCTATAAAGTCATTTTGAACACTCAATTAGCAAATATGGAACCACTGCTCCAAGAAGAAATATAGATATAAGTTCCTGGAGAGCCCTAGTCACAACTGATCAATATATAACTTTCTTTTATGTGTTTTTGTTTAAATGCACCTTATTTTGCACATATACAAACAAACATACATATTTCTGTAATAATATTGCATAGGCTTGGAATGATTTAAAGCTAGGAAACTCTGGAGGCTATTACTATTTTACAGGCTTATTTGTAAAACAAGCAAATTATGTTAGCTCTTCAACTTTTCTCCTATAATACTTAGCAGATATTTTTAAAAAATTCCTTGTGGCTCCTGATCTAAAGAGCAGTCTTGCCCACAGTTTTAACAATTTTTTAACCCGTATCAGCTTTTGAAATGTGGAAACTGGCAGTGTTAGGTAAGAAGGATTTAACATTTTCTTGACCCCAAAAAATGTGACCATAAATTTCTATGGCTTTCAGCCTCACAGCTATGCTGTCCATTACACTTTCCTCTGGTCGTTATCTCCTGGATCCACACGTATAGTTTCTTCTCTATGACTTCATCACACACTATCGATGTTAGTTTAGCACTTTTTTCCTCAACAGCCTCACATACAGTTTGGTGAATTTCCTCTTTTGTTCCTCTTGATTATTTTGATTTGTCAATTTTGAATGCACAGTCAACAACACCAGAAATTATGCCTGAATGAAGCTTACCTTGCACATGCATTTGCTACCTAAGGCATAACTACCTAAGCCTTGTGCTTAAAAATACTAGATAGCACTTCAGCTCTACATTGGGAAGCCATTTTAAGCAACGAAATCACCATTAAACAAGCACAAGGTGTGAAAAACAGGGCACTAAGTACCACAAGACTTGTTTACAGTGTGAGACCTGAAATAAGGCAGAGAGCACCCTCTGCTTGACCTCATTTGGGAAATCTGTGTTAAGTGAACCTAAATTTGTGCCATTCTGTGCATGTTCTCAAATGACTACTAAAGTATTGATTTGGGGGTTACAAGTAAATTTTAGTGACTAGATGAGTAATGAAATTTGACCTTACTTGGAGTATGTATCAGTAAGTGTTCAGTCAGTGCAGAGGAGAGTCACTGTGAGTGTTGGAATGAGGGGTTTGTGATAGGATCTACATTTACACAATGTGGAAGGATCCGAGGAAAGGAAGGTACAGAAGGGAAGATGGAAGTTCATAAAACGAGTCATTAATAGGTCCATTTGGAAAACCAACTATGTCTCGTTCCCAAAGTGGGATTGAAGGGGAGAAGCGCACGGGGAGCTAAGTGGGAAGTTGCTTTTATTTCCATCTGCCTCTCTGTGTCTGTTGCCAAGCAGTTGTGTTGGGCCAGGAACCACTGTCAGTCATTAAGGTGAGCAATTACTAAGAAGGACTGGACATAGAATGAAGCATAAACTGGCACCTGCTAGGCTTTTCTGCAACTGTGTGCCATTGTTTCTGAGTATAACTTTCACTTCAACATTCCAAAATTTGCCCAAGTTCCTCTTTTGGCCATTTCTAACCTTGAAACATAGAGGGGG
Organism: Scalopus aquaticus; assembly: GCA_004024925.1. NCBI lineage: Eukaryota > Metazoa > Chordata > Mammalia > Eulipotyphla > Talpidae > Scalopus > Scalopus aquaticus. The sequence goes on along the minus strand of PVIJ01020961.1, from coordinate 11,077 downwards.
GACTCCCAGAAACATAACTCTCATTTTTAACTACATGCCCCAAGAAATGGGTAAAATTCTACACTGATTCACAAATGAACATGAAACAGAAGTAAAATTTCATTACTAAATTAATGGAATTATAAGAGATCTAGGGAAGTTGTGCTAAAGGGATTAAGTTGCTTTACTTCACAGTGAAAGAAAATTAATAAAATGATCTATATTCACATTAAGCTTATGAAAAAGCAAGCAAGCATTGTCTGTGACTAGGTTGTAAAGACTAACTTTCCTTTTTGGAAACTAGGTGTAAAACTTAGGAGAACCTAAAATGCTTTCATATATTGAGCCAGTGACTAGTTCCATATAATTAACATACATTTACATACTGGATTTTATATTTGAATAAAAATGTTTATCCAGGTCTTTGCATCTGCCCTTCTTGTATTAGATAGACATCTTCAGAGAAAACCAACCAATAGGATGTATGTGTATAATAAGTTTGTTGCATGTTATAAGGAATTGGCTCATGCTGTTGTGGAGGCTATAAGCCCTGAGATCTGCAGGGTGAGTCAGCAAACTGGAGACTTAGGAAAGCCAATTTTTTTTAGTTCCAACCTGAGTCTGAAGACCTGAGAACCAGAAGAATCAGTGGTGCAGTATTAGTCCAAAGGCTGCCAGGCTAGAAACTCAGAAAGAGCAGATATTTCTTTCCAAATCTGAAGGCAAAAAAATGTTGATGTTCAGTGCAGTCAGTTGGAAAGAATTCTCTTTTGCTTAGGTGGTCTGATTAGACCTTCAACTGATTGAATGAAGCCCCAAATTAAGGAGGCTTATTTGCATTGCTCCCTCTACTGATTCAAATGTTAATTTCATGCAGAAACATCTTCATAGATACACCAAGAATAATATTTCACTGACTATTTGGGCATCCTGTAACTTAGTAAAATTAACATCCCTATTCTCTAAAATGTTACAGGCTGGGTCTTACTATGCTCTAGTAAAAGCCTCTAGTAAAAGCCTCTGAGTACTTTTATCTCAGATTAAGGGGATTTTAAAAAAAGATTTTATTTATGCATACAAGCTGGGGTGCAGGCCAGAGGTATGGGGTGGTGAGAGGGTTCACCAGAGACAGAGCGGGGAGCAGAACAGGCAGATTGACCGAAATACACTGCTGAGGGGAGCAGCGGGCGAGGCAGGAGAAGTCTGCTGCGCCATGTGGGCATTTCCCCAGCCGGGCATTGAACTTGTGCTGCCGCTACAGACAGCTCCTCAGCACTGCGCTTAACCCAGGGAGGCCCAGATTAAAGGGATTTGATTAGGTTTTGTTGATTTGAGTACTTGTAGAGCATTATTTCTTTTGCATCTCCATTATAAATGCAAAGGAAAAAAAAACACATTAATCCAGGGGTTCTCAGTGGGAGAGAACAATTTTAACCCAAAAGTCATTCAGCAATATCTGGAGACATTCTTGGTTGTCACAACTGCTGAGGGAATGGGGAGATTGGATTGCTTTTGATATCTAGTGAGTAGAGGTCAGGGTGATATTAAATACCCTGCAATGCTTAGGGTGATCTCATACAACAAAGAATGCTTTTGCCCAACATATCAGCTTTACCACCATTAAGAAGCACTGAACAATAATCTGAGAGAAATTTGAATATCAATTTAAGTTTCTGACAACTTAAAGAGTTCTCTTTATTCATAGAATAAACACAAATGTTGAGAGAATGCATGGTTTCAGGAGCTAAAATTAAAAAAAAAAATATAGAACAGGATGCTTTCAACAAGGAAGGATGCTAATATAGATGACCAGAGGCACCCAGAGTTTTCTTCCTCCAGTGACTGGCTAGCTTCTTTTCCAATATGCTTTACCAGGTCTTTATTCATTTACGCAATATAAAGGTTGACAAATTATGTCAGCCTTGATTAAGAGATGTTTTTCTCCTAAGTTAGTGCTTTAGAGGATACATTTGGATCAGTTGTCAGGTAGCTGGAGCACGTATGTGTAGCTTCTCAGCAGTGTCGATCCATCACTTTCAAGTGCTATTCAAATATCAGGCACATTCTATTGAGGTTGTGTAACAATCCTGCCTTGTATTCTCCAAATGAGTTCAGAGGAAAGAGTAGAACAATCATCTCTTTATGGGACTGAATGCTACATCTGATGGTTTCTCAGGGGAGGTTAGAGGAGAGTGCTTGTGGGGATGCTTGTCACATTTGCCTTTCACACTCAATTTCATTATTCTCCCCACTACACACACACACACACACACACACACACACACACACACACACACACACACACAGTTGTGCATATGTTGTGAATATTTAGTAACAAATGAAAAATAAGAATATTAGTTATATAAAAAATGTTATCTTTTAGAATAGTAAGTTTTTTTTAGCTTTACATTTTTGGGAATAGAAATCAGCTACTCTTTGTAAAGCAAAGAACTAGCTTGTTAGAAATGCTGGCCAATTTACTTTGCATGGCACAGGCATACTTTATTCTTGTCAATTTGGATGCTATAATGACCTAAGTTGATAAATTGGAGAGAGATCAAGGTTATCATCTAAGTATTTTAGTCATGCTAATAAGGGGTTTCTGTTTTACATTTCATTGAAAATGTAAAGGTTTTGTACTTGTGTTTTGATTGAACAGTGTCATTTATTTCAGACTTATTTATGGAAATGACTGTATTGTAGATTTCTATTCTTGAAATTGGAAATACAGACAGCAAGTCATAAAAATAGCAAGGCATTTATTTCAGAAAATACCCTGAATACAGTAATTGGTCACTAAAAAGATAAGGTTATAATTATGGCTTTTCCGAGAAATGAGAACCTGAGTTTTTTATAATGAGATCATTTCTTCTAATATCTGGCAGGCTTCATTTTCACATATTCTATTTTAATATACATATGGATGATTTCATTCTAGGTTATTTTATTTCTACTATCTAGGGGACTATAGGCTTTCTTTCATCTATGAAAGTGACTGTATAATATCCTGATAAATTTAATATATTCTATATTATGGTGTTAGCCAGGCAGAAAAGCACATAAATAAATGAAATTTCTCCCCTTTAAAAAGAGACATTGTATTATAATTAGATCATTAACTGTAGCAAATTGGTCATATTTATAGGCGGGAACAAATACTTTTTCTTTTGTCATGAAACCCCTCTGGTTTATAAATAGACAAAAGATATTGGATTTGACATGGATGGAACTAGAGGGGATCATACTCAGCGAAATAAGCCAGAAAGAAAGAGAAAAATATCAAATGGTTTCACTTATAACAGAACTATAGGGAAACCAAATAGGAGAGAGACACTCAGCGGGGGGGAGGGAAGAGGGGGTGAAGGGGGAGGATAAGGACACAAAATGGAGTAGAAAAGGACACAAGGGACCACATAGATGGGTCATGGGTGAATTAGTGGTGGGTTACCCAAGGGGAATACAAAATATAAAAGATATGAATAAGAATAAAATATATATATTAAAAAAAAAAGATACTGGACTTTATGGAAATTTACTGACCACCTTGATGAGAAATCTGTTTTTTTTCTTTTGTCTTGTACAGTTATTTAATTTCAATAAATAAATATTCAATAATGATCTGAAGGTCAGTGTTATGTGATGCCATGTCCTTTAAGATGCATTTTCCCTCACCATTTACTTCATATTTGGGTGTCAAGGTGATGTAGTAATCACTCATGTCACCCTTTGTCCCTTAACTTTATTTTCTTGCTTTATTGGTCGAGTATTTTGTAGTGACAAGATCCAACTGTTGAAAGCAATTTGAGGAGAAATCATTTCCTGGATGCTTAAACAAACAACTTACAGACACTTCACGTCCTCAGACCCCGCTGCTCTTTGCAGATGTGACTACCCCTGTGATTTCCTGAGACAGGACACCCCGGAGCCCCTTTTTCTTTAAGTGAAGGAAAGTCTATTTTCCTACTTTCAAATTTGAAACGTTCTAGCTTGACTGTCAACAGATTCTGCGCTTGGTAGGTGATACACTCTATGACTTTGATTTGCATATTAATGAGAAATCGACTTCTTTCAGCAGTAGTACATTTTTATGCATTTTTTTTCACAAAGCACGTTTCAAACATTGAAAAGATAAACTTTACCTTTAAGTGCCTCCTAAGAACTGCATGTTTGATGTGAGTTAGCTTTTGTTGCTGAAATAGTAGAAGACTCAGATGGCACTCTGAGCTATAATATTTGAAGACTTTCTAACAGCACTCAATGATAGGGGCCAGAATCACTGGATTTTAGTGTATGCAAATCTAAAATTTTGCCATGTATGATTACTCCCCATCAAGATTTGCTATTTTATACTTTAGCCACAGTAGCTACTACTATTCCCTCTAACATCAAGAGAACTTAGTAGTGTCACTTAAAATGTTCATTTTCCGCTAATATGATTAGTAAGGGTGGCAAACCCTAATTTTTTAAATATATTTGGTCATTCTGGTTTTATTTTTTTCTCTAAATGTCATGTTCTTAAGCAAAATCCTTTCTTATGTGAAGTTTTAGGGGAAGCATGGCCCTGCTGACACCATGCTTTTGGATTTTTAATCCCTGGAACTGGAAGACAATAAATTTCTATTAAAACGTTCTATTAAAACCACCCAGCTTGTTTTGCTTTGTTCTAGCAGTCCCAGGAAATGAATCCAATGATCTGTGCTTGACTTTTATTTATTTATATCATTTTCTTGCAGGCCCTTTCATTTTTATTTCAGTTGCATTTTCTCTTCTCAAGGATTCTTTCTGTTGCAACGTGAAGATCAGTTTCTTTAATATATGACGCTGTCGTGGAGTCAGGCTCCCCCTCTACTTTTCAATTTATTTTGTTTCAGTAGGATTATACTATTGACTCTGTGTTCCTTCTTTCACTTACTAGCTGGTGCTGCTGCTGAACACCACCACCTTAGCCCTCCAAGGGTGTCCCCCTCTCTCTTCCAGATGCCCTTTCTGGAACCCTTCACTCTAATTCTCACTTGCCAGACTCCAGAACCACCAGACACCTGACCTGATGTGGCAAGCCCGCAAGCTGCAAGACAGGAAGGGCAGGAAGCTCTGGAGGCAACTGGGCCTCCCAGCCCTCTAGGAATCTTTAAACTCTTTCTCTGGGCTCTCTCTGGCATCATCTCGTGGTCTCGCCTCTTCTGTAGTCATGCCACATGTCCTCTCATAGCTGTGTTCGGAGTGACACCGCCCTTGTAGCCCAGCCTCTAGGCTCAGGTGTGCACACTTATGCACGCCCACACCCATGTCTGTGCCCAAGCTCCCAAGCACCTTCTGCATTAACATCATCAAGGCCACAGGTGATAGCCACAGAGGCTAGTGTTGTAAAAAGCCTGATTAATTCATTTACCATATACCTGTTTTCAGAAGTTTCTTTTCAGTGTGGTGTTTTCTTCTCCGAGGGAGTCAGCCTTATGTGTCCTGTATGCCACCTATGCCAAGATTCTCCTGTGCATTTGTGCATCTGCTGCTGGACACCCTAGCTGCTCTGGGTGGTGCCCGACAGCGTGCTATAAAATGAAGCTTGTGGGACTTTTCGAAATTCCTAGTAACACTGTGAGAGTGGTTATGAACATTGTGATTTAGAGTTCTCTTTATATGGAAGGCTGTCATTTGGGATATATATTTTGTAGAAAGTGGAGTGAAATCGGGCATCCCTGGTGGCACAACGGGTAAGGCGCAGCGCTGTGGAGCTGTTGGTGGCTGTGGCGCGAGAACAATGTGCGATCCCGGGAGATTCCCACATGGCGCGGCAGACCTCGCCTGCCTCGCCCACTGCTCACCTCAGCAGTGTATTTCCGTCGATCTGCCTGTTCTGCTCCCCACTCTGTCTCTGGTGAACCCTCTCACCACCCCACATTCTGGCCTGCACCCCAGCTTATATGTAAAAATAAAATAAATATAAAAAAAATGTGGAGTGAAATTAAAACACTAGACCTCTTACCTTAAAGATTCAGTGTCATTTGGAGCATATAAAATGACTGGCTTGGTTTCTTGAAAATAGGGGTCACCGGGCACATGTTGATTTTTAATGATGTGCACCTGAAACTCAGAGTATTATAATCAATGTCACTTCATTAAAAAAATCATTCACAAAAACCATTCCATAACAGGAAGAAAGACAATAGAGGTCATTGATGCAACGGCAGCTCTTTAATATTATGACATGAAAATGACCTCCACTTCTGTTTCATCACTTTACAGGTTTTGAAAATCATAGCTGAATTTATAATGTAAGTGTAAGATGCAGCTATATAGGTTAAAATTAGGGTCTATATTTCATAGGCCAAGATGTTCGATTTCTCCAAACCTCATTGCTTTTATTTATAAAATGGTTACAATTTTAGTCATTTTGTATTATTGTTTTTAGTTCTATATTTGATTAATTACATGAGCATAATATTTTTAGCATAGAGTCCAATATGTCACTGGTATTCAAAAACTGGTAAATGCTATTATTTACAATGACATAATATTAATATATACACAGTGAACCAATTATATATATGCCAATTTCCTTATTAGTCATTTTAGCATTATAAAATTGATTTAAAACATAAAGCCTTTCTTGAGCCCTAGAATACATCTACCTGGCCAAGGAAACTGAGGTGATTAAAAAGCATTGGTTAAAAAAAGATAACTTGCAAATTCATTTTCTCACTTAGCTTAGAATGGCATATGCTGATACATTTTATACTTGGTAATCTTTGATTCTTATAAAGTCTTGGTTAAAATGAAAATAATTGAATTGGAAACAGCATCAACCTCTTCAGGGAATATTACAACGGCTCCGGCTGTGAACTCAAATGCTTTTAAAAGGAATATATACTAGGTACGCTGTTCATATTCTACTTGGAAAATAACATTATTTCCTTCACACTGAGTATCTAAGGACCCCATTTAATTCTTTTTTAGGAATTCTAAACTCAAAGAGCACTGATGATGTAGAAGACTGAACATTTTTATTTTGTGGTAAACAGAGACAAGTCAAATTGTTATTCAGGTTTTGTGTGGATATTCTGGCATTATATTTGTTTCAGTAGTCATTTAGGGCATTAATTAGGATAGTGGTTCCCAAACCGTGCTGGTCATTAGAATCACTATGATTAACTCTTTAGACAAACATACCTGGGTATCTCCTACTCTTGTTGAAAGATTGTTATAAATCCTCTCCTGTGATTGGTGGAAATATAATTAGATGTTTCAAATTAATCTATATTTCCTTGGATTTGGGATCTGAGGCTAAAAGTCAGTCAGTGGTGGTGAATGAACAACAAAGAACCTCGCTTCCCAAAGTATAGTCCATGGACCAGGTGCATCAGCCTCACCTGGGAACTTGTTGGAAATATAGAACTTATGCTTTTCCTCTGATATGCTGTATAAAGGATACATTATAACACAATTCCTAAGTGATTTGTATGCTTATCAGTATTTTAGAAGCAGTGACTTTGATCGCTTAGAGGTTTTGAACTTCTTACCCAAAATTGAACATAAAAATCTCATATACTAACAAAGAGGGAAGATGCAAGATCTAATGGGGGAAATATTGCTGGTTGTTCTATATACAACATAAAGTTTTTATTGTAATTGCAATGATAAAAACCTAGTTCATTGTTTAGCCTGAAACCAGAAATGGATTCACCTACTCCCACTCATTATTGTTATGTTGTTTATTAAGATTTGTAGTTAGGAAGCTGGAGGTCTAAATTTAAATTGCACTTTATTTTTATCTCACTGACACATGAATATTGTAATAGAGACATCATCAATTGCAGCAAAGCAAAAATAATGGAACACTTGTTCTACCTTTCCTGAGAAAATTCCTTGGGTTATTTTATAATATGACACTATTTGGCAAATAATTTCATTTATAGTTTCTCCTAACCTTTCCCAATTAGCTCCACTATTATCCCTGTAGCAGTTCAGCTTCTTCCTTAAATTTCTTTCCTGTCACATCTAGCTCTGTGTCTTAGAATTACTTATTTACTTTTTTTATTCTTCAGATTACAATTTCTTTAGGACAACTCATAGTTGTTGTTTCTTTGTGGCTCCCATTGTCCTTAATCCTCCCTGTCCCAAGGGCCTGGAATAGTTCTTAATAGGGTGATGAGTAATTTGGGTGATCACATGTCTGGGAAGTCTTTAGAATATGTCCATTCTTCCAGAGTAATTATAGTGTCCCCTTTTACTTTCCAGAACTGTCCTAGTTAGAACTATAAATTATAAGGTCTCCCTATGGGTAAAGAAAGTAAAACTGGGCTGTGGTTCATTTTGCCTAAGGAGACCCTTCAGGGGAGCATCAATAGCTATTGCCAGGTGAGACTAATAATGGTCCTGCTGCTCTGGAGTTTAGCCTGCGCCCCCTTCCTTCCTTCTCATTGCTCAGTCTAAAGTTGACTTGCCAAGCTTCTTTCATAATGTACTACAATAAAAAGAACTTACTACAGTGACCATTTCATTTTATTGAAATTTCTTACTATGTTTTAATATTTTTAAAGTTTATTAGTTATACATGTTATTTGTTTTACAGCTTTACTCATGTAAAATCAACAAATAGTAAGAAATTTAAAGTGTCCATGATGATTTGATTTAAGTATACATTTATCTTGTATGCTTTTACAAATTTCAATTTACAAGAGAGTGTTATCAACTATAGTCACCATATTTTATATTAGATCCTCAGATCTTATTCTTCTTATGGTTGAAATTTATAGTTACCCAACCTCTCCCCATTTTCTCCAGCCCTGTCAAGTACGTTTCCATTCTTTGAATCTATGAAGTCAACTTTTATTATTATTACCATTTAAGTTTCTGTGTATAAGAGATACCATAGAGTATTTTTCTTAGCCTGGTTTATTTTACTTACCTTCTGGTTCTTCTTTGTATCTTTGACTTCTAGGTAAATCCATCTGCTTCATGGTTTCCTCTAACAGATATATCCTTATTACTCATTTATTCACATCATTAGGTTAGATCAGTCTCTTGAAGTCGAAACTTGAGTGGAAAACTCCACAGATAAGTAATTCAACATCTTTGTAGGGCCAAGCCAGCAGGCCTGCAAGGCAGGGCCGGGAGGCTCAGGAAGCAAGTGAGCCCCATAGCCTCATGTGAATCTCTACGCTTTCTTGGGGTTCTCTCTGGCTTTCTCTTGTGGTTTCGCCTCTTCCGCAGGAACTTGTCCTCCCTTAGCCTTCCTGCATCTTTGAGAGATACCGCCCTTATGACCCTGGCCTCTAGGCTCAGGTGTGCACTTACACATGCGCACACACTGGATACCCCAGGTATCCACAATCAGGCATGCAGGCCCGTGCCCACGCTCCCAAGTACCTTCTGCATCAACAAGATCAAGGCCACAGGTGATAGCCACAGAGGCTAGTGGAGTAAAAAGCCTGATCAATTTACTTAACAGTCTTCAATATGAATATTGAAATATACTCTTTCCCCACATAGGACCCATTTTTGTATTTCTTTATCCAGTGAATAGTACTACTATCTACCCAGTCACACAAGCTGGGAACTTGAGACTTATTCTGTACCCATTAAAGCCTTTGTGAAGCATGTCACTAGCTCTCATCAGTTCTATCTTGTGAATAATTCTTAAATCAATCCTCACTCTGATTTAATTCTCACTGTCTCTTAAGTCTCATATGTTTTTCCTTCAGTCTCATATGTTTACAACTGTCCTTCATATTATATCCAAACTATTTGTTTTAAAATGCGCTTACCAAGAAGACATACCGAGGGTCACAGGCACATGAAATGATACTCAATATCACTAGTTACCAAGGAAATGCGAGTCAAAACTGCAAGGAGAGGTCATCTACAGCTGTGAGAATGAGCACCATCAAAAATACAAGAAATGGAAGTGTTGCAAGGATGTGGAGAAAAAGGAATACTTGTGCACTCCTGGTGGGAACATAAATTGCTGCAGCTATGGAAAACACTGTGGAGGGGCCTCAAGAAATTAAAAATAGATCTACCTTATGATCGAGCAATTTTACTCCTGAGCTTTATTCAAAGAAAAAGAAAACACAAATTTAAAAAGATATATGCGTGCCCATGTTCACTGAAGCATTGTTTACTATAAGATTTATATTTATTTATGCATGTAAGAACTAGGATGTAGGTCAGAGGTATGCAGGGTGAGAGGATTTGCCAGAGACAGAGTGGGGAGCACAACAGGTGAATCTACAAAACACACTGCTGAGGGGAGCAGTGAGACAGGAGAGGTCTGCTGTGCCCTGTGGGTCAGCTCCCTGGCCTGGGATGGAACTCAGGCTGCAGTGGCTTGTGATAGCTTGATAGTGCTGAGACTTAACCCCTTACACCACCAGGGAGGCTCCACATTGTTTACTATAGCTACGATATAGAAACACCCTGAGTGTCCACTGATAGAGGAATGGATAAAGGAAATGTGGTATTTATATGAAATGGAATACTGTCCAGCCAAAAAGAAGGAAGGCATCCTGTCATTTATGATGGTGTGGATGGACCTGAGGGCAGTATGCTAAGTGAAATAAATCACACAAAGACAAATATGTACTATCACTAATTATTAAATATAAAAATAAGACAAACAAAAAACCAAATCCAGCTTTTATAGATAGAACAGATTGGTGGTTGTCTGAGGCAAGCATGTGGGGGTGGGTGAAATGGGCTAAGTAGGTCAAAAATCACAAATTTCCAATTATAAAACAAATAATGGGGACGTAATATGCAGCTTGCTTGCCATAGTCAGTAATACTGTGTTATATATTTGAAAGTTGCTGAGAATCAACTTTAAAGCCCTCATTAGAAGAAAAACAGTTTTGTAACTGTATGGGACAAGTGTTAACTAGGTTTATTGTAATGATTATTTTATTATATATACAAATAACAAATCATTATATTGTACCTCTGACACTAAAATAATGTTATAAGTCAATTACACCTCAACAGGAAAATTAAAATGCAAATCCCACCACCTGTAGGATTAGTTCTAAACTCCTCTGCATGATTTACAACATCTTCTGTCTCCTTGTTTTATCTTTTTTTTTTTTTTCATTTTTTTTTTTTTTTG
>PVIJ01020960.1:0-19657 GCA_004024925.1 Scalopus aquaticus | reverse complement strand
GGGGGGGGAGGAGGTGTGAAGCGCCGGGGTGCCCCTGCGTGGCCTCGCTCCCTCCGGCCAGCAGGGCGGCTCACTGCTGCCAGTGCCGTCTGAACTTGCAAGGGCGGCCTGTGTCCGTGGGGTGCCACCCAGCACCCCAAACAGCACCCCGAGGACAAAACTAAACGGGATCCTGCCAAGCCCGGGGCTCCCTGGCGCCGGTGTGGGCAGGTGCCACACGGAGGATCTAGGTAGTGAGCAGTTTTTGAAGAATCAGCCCCAAGCCACTCAATGCCATTTACGAAGATGGCCAGGGGATGAGCGGTGGCCAGGCCACCCCGCAGGGCCTCAGAGGGCGTGCCCACGGCCAGGTGCCGGCAGGGGCTGGCTGCTGGACTTGGCACTCGAGGCAGCCAGGAGACGCCAGAGCCCGCGGGGGCCCGAGGCACCGAGCGCTTGGGGCATTTGCTGAGCCCGCACAGAAACAGGAGGCAGAACCAGCCCAGCCCAGTTCCCTGGGGCCACATGTTCCCCTCTTGGAGACACAGCACCAGGGGCCCTCAGGGACCTGGGCCCCCAACGCTCACTCTGAGGGGCATGCCGTGGCCGTCGGTCCCCCCTGGGGCCGGCTGGCTGGGGCATGGCTGGGGGCAGGCCCCCCCGGGCTGCGAGGTGGCAGGCAGGGACACGCTGGCCTTGCCTCCCAGGGCCCCTCCGTGAGGGGCTAGGTCCAGGGCGGGAGCACAAGGGCAGAATGAAACAGCCCTGGCCGGGAGAAGGCCCCTTTGGAGTCCTGTTGTGCAGGGGAAACCGAGGCACGGAGTGGGTGAGCAGTCACCAAGGGCCCAGCTCTGGCCCCACAGGGCTAAGACCACGCTGCGCTGCCTCACCGGCTGGGGGCCCAGGGGCAGGTCCGTGCAGGCCCCAAACAGAAGCCACGAGCGCAGACACAGGGCAGCGACCTGGCCCTGGCCGGCTCCAGCACTGCCCCAGGCCCCCGAGCCCCCGCGAGGGCTGAGGCCAGGAAAGCGGCCGGGGCAGGCCTGCCGAGCGGCCAGTGCCCAGCTACGGCTGGAGAGTCCACACTCGGCCCGGATGCCGGTGGCCTGGCTGCCCCTCTTCTCCGTGGAATAAGGGCAGGAACCCCCGCCCGGCCACGTGACCTACGTGCCGTCCCCGCCAGTCTGGGACCCCGCGTGCAGGGGCTCGGGCGCTGCCAGAAACTTGGCCCCCGAGAGCCTCTGGGCCGGGACCTGGCCGCAGGGGTCGGCGCCCCAGCCGGACAGAGCACCCCGCTGCCGAGCGCAAGGGCTGTGCGACCAGCCCCAGCAGCTGCCAGGGCACCTGGGACTACCCGAGGCCAGGCAGCCTCTCCTGAAACCATGGCAACGTGGCTGACCTACCAAACCCCGCAGGCCCCGGGGGAAGGGCACCGCCTCCCCCTGCCCACTGCAGCCCCTCCCCGGGAGGGAACCCTGCAGCTCGCTCACCCTGCTGCCCTGGTGCCCGCGGCGCCCTGCGCACTGAGCGTGCTGTGCCCTGCAGACCCGGCCAGGCGGGGCCGGGAGCTAGAGCCACAGCTGTCTCTCCCCACCCTGCGCGTGTGGGGTCAGCCTGGGAAAGTCCGTGTCCCTGGGTCCTCAGTTTCTGTCTTGAAGCAGCAAAGAAACATTGTTACTCCCGTTGTTACTCCCGTTGTTACTCCCCGCTGACGCCCTTCCAGCATTTTGCACACTCACTGGTTCATCCACCCTCCGTCCATCCTCCACCCCCAACGCATGCATGCTCCTATCACCGTCCCATCCGCGCACTCGCACGCATCTACCGCGCCACCCACCGTCATGCACGCACGCACGCACGCACCCCCAGCCCCAGCCCAGCCCCAGCCACTTGCATTCTCTCCCGAGCCGTGGTCCATGCGCGACCACACCCTCTCCCAGGTCCCAGGGGCTGAGTACAGCCGGGGCCTGCTCTCTCCCAAGTCCGCAGAACAATCTAGAGCTCCCGAGTTCTTGGCACCCCACCCCCTCCTGCCTCCCGTCCAGGAGAAAGGGCTAGTCACTGGCCGATCCCCCTCCCCCACATTTCAACAGCTGTTTTACCTAATCTACAGTGTCGGCCTTGGGGAAATTGATTCAGAGAAGGAAATAATATTCCATTAAAGTCTCTGAAAAATTGATCATCCAATTTCTGTGAGAGCTCAGGGTGGAGATGCTAATGACTGTTTGGACCGACTTCCATGCCCTGCCTCTGCAGGTCTAGCATCAACCCGCCCATGGCTGCAGCGACTGCGGGCCCTGGTGCCAGCAGCCTGGGTGCCAGCATCCCGGCAGGCAGAGGGCACTCCAGCTCGGGGCCCCGGCGCGCACCATCTCCATTCCCAGCACGAGGCCCGTGGGCTTCTTGCTGAGTTCCTGCGTGTAAAGCAAAAAAGCTCCATCCAAAACCCTCCAGGAGCCTTGCAAGCAGGCTCCGGGGGCAGGGGAGCTGGCAGGGCTCCGCCCGGGTTCTCAGAGCAGGTGGCGGGGGTGGGGGCCCTTCTGCCCCAGCCCCGGGACCGGGGTCCTTCCACGTCTGTCTGAACATTGGGGTCCTTCCCTGCCTCCAGGTCTGATGCCAGGACCCGCCCCTGTGTTTCAGGCTTGAAGACCACCGCCACGGACCCTCCCCTCAGTAGACAAAGGGGCGCAGACGTGGGTGCTCTGCACCTGACCTGCGTAATGTCACAGACCAAGGTCAGCGCCAGCAATATTCATTTAAAAAAGAAACAATTGGGGAGGCAGGTGGGATCCTAGTTTTTGTGGGTTTCCAGCTTGCCCTAGCCTCTGCCTCCAGGCTCAGGGGTCCTTGGCATCTGGGGGCTCCTGCATCGGGGGTGCTGGTGTTTGGACCCTCAGTGCCACTGAGGCCTGATGACTCCCATCTAGCTGAGACCCTGTCAGCCCCACCGGGGTCACTGGCCTCAGCTTCTGGGACTTGGGGTGCAGCTAGTGGTTTCTCTGCTCCCATTAGCAGCGACCGGACGACAGCTGGAATACACTAGGCCGGGGTGTCAGTGGCGGGGAGCAGCGTGTGCGAGAAACCTCTAACTGCTCCATTTGCTGTGAACCTAGGACCGCTCCAGAAAGCCAAACGCCCACGCCACGGCCAGCCACGGCCAGCCCGGGCTGTGCAGCTCCGGCGGCGGTCCCGCTTCCCTCGACCTTGGCGCTTCCTCCCGCCAGCCCCCGCAGGGAGGGCGACGCAGGGCCGCAGGCACCCGAGCGGACCCAGAGGCTGCCCCCCGCCCCGCCGCGCCCACACGGGCGTCGCCAGCCCCTCGCTGAAGAACACGGGGACCCCACGTGTTTTTTTTAAAATATTTATTTATTTATACATACAAGCTGGGGTACAGGCCAGAGGCGTGGGGCGGCGAGAGGGTTCACCAGAGACAGAGTGGGGAGCAGAACAGGCAGATCAGAAACACACTGCTGAGGGGAGCAGGGGTCTGCCCCGCCATGTGGGATTCTCCCCAGCCGGGCGTCGAACCTGCATCGCACGCTGCCGACAGCTCCACAGCGCAGCGCTCAACCGCTGTGCCATCAGGGAGGCCCCAAACCCCAGATTTTTTAAAGCAGGTGTGCTTTCACTGACCGCTCCGAGGCGTCCATGTCCCGGCACACGTGTGGTAGTTCAGGCTCTCCCCTGCCCCCGGAAGTCTCCCCGAATGGTGGGGTGCAGGCCATGTGGGGCAACAGCACAACCCGACTGGCCGGTGAGAAGCGGCCCGGGGGTGCAGAGCAGGGGTGGGGGTGGGGGATGGGGTGGGAGGGCTATCTGATCACGCGTGCAGCCCGCAGGTGCACATCCCTGGAGAGCAGGGACAGGGGACCCGTCCGGCACAAGAGACCGGATGCCTCCCGCAAGAGCAGGCAGGTGCTGGGTTGCTGACCAGCATTCTGCAGGCAGGGTCGGGTCAGCGGTGTCTTTAGTGAATGGGGAGAGTCCAGCGAGGGGCAGGTGGCTCCCGAGATCTCCATGGAAGGAGACTGCACGGCAGAGGCGCAAGCGCCACTCACGCACCACACCGTGGGGCAGGGAGCCGGAGAGCCAGTCACCAGCCGGGGAGGCCAGCTGACAGTGGACGCTGGGTCCCCTGGGGGGGGACATTGAGGGACCCCATGAAGGACAGAGACTGGCCATGTCCCAGGTGAGAGTGGACTCTGCGGAGAAGACACTGTTCCCCAGCCCCGAGGGCTCTGACTGGGATGTGAGGAACAGTGTTTCCACAAACTGTGGGTGCAGGCCCTGCTCTCCTCCAGGCGCTGCGTGGGGTCCAGCAGCCGAGAGCACAGTGCCAGACATGCGGGCAGCCACGGGGGAGTGAGGGAGGCCAGGCCTGCTCGGCGCACTGGCTGGGGGTGGGACAGGGCCTCCCCGTGCCTCCAGGCCCTTCTCTGCAGACTAGACAGGCTCGGGCTCCATCCCTCCAACCCCACACAGCCTCCACAGCAGCTATTCAGGTCCAGCTCACTCTGCTGTGTCCATTCTGTTCAAAACATAACGGTCCTTATTTCACTCGCTGTGGTTTTCCTCCTCAGGGTCTCGCACTGACTCTAGTTCATAATCTCTGTTCTTGTTGTAGAACAACCTGTTCTTGTTTTGTGGTATTGTGCCAGGTCTGGGCTGCAGGAGACCACTCCCTCCCTGGCATTGGCCCACAGTTCACTGCTGAAATCCAGCACCCAGGATGTTATGAGGTGGGGCCTCTGGGAGGAGATGAGGTCCTGAGGGTAGAGCCCCAGGAGGGGAAGCGGGTCCCCACCTCAGAGGCTCCAGAGCTCTCTCCCCTTTCACCGCAAATAACAGGAAGCGCCCTCACTAGAGCCGACCTGTCCATCTGCACCTGACCTCAGCCTCGGCCTCCAGTGCGTGGTTTCCACACCGGCCAGCCCGTGGGAGCCTGTGGCCACCTGGCCAGGTTGAGAAAGGGCTACAATTAGACCCCATCACAGGGACTCACGGGGCCGCAGGCCGAGGGCCCACTCTACTCGGGGTCCTGGGGCCACTGGCTGGCACAGCTGGAGTGGCCAGACACCCGCCCTGCATCCCAGGGCCTAGCCGCGGGTGTGGACAGAACTTCTGGGTTCACACCCACCTCTGGCTCGCGCTCGGGGCCGCCCACCTCTGAGCTTTCCCCGGCACACACAGGGGCGGTGGGGCCCTGGCGGGCGGCTGGGAATCTGAGGCCACGTCCCCAAGGGCCGCCTCTCCAAAGAGTGAGTCTCGCGCCCGCAGGACGCCCAGGCTCCCCGCACCCCGCGCCCTGCTAATTGAATAAACATCCCTCCCCGCTGAGTCTGAGTCCCCTGGTTTCCATGGATACCACCGTCAGGCTGGGCCAGCCACCGCGGGCTCTCCGCAGCCTGCACACACGCCCACAAGCTGTGGCATCCCCGCCCGTGCTCCCCGCCTCCCTGAACACGGGATGTGCAACCTCACACACGTGTCCCTCCACGGCCATGGCGAGCCTGGAGCTCACGTGTCCCGGGGTGTGCCGTCCGCGTCGCCCTGCATCGTCCGTGTTCTGGCCCTCGAGGGCGTCACGCTGGGCAGGCCCAGGGCCCGGGCGTGGGTGTGGCCGCCAGAGCCCGGTCACCCCTAGGAGCGGGCCCTGTCCGCGGCCTGTGCCTTGTCAGGGGCCTGAAGAGCTGGGGCACCGGCCAGCACCCCAGAAAGCACAGAGCTGGGCAGATACACTTCCCTCTGGTACTGGGCCGGGTGGGCGACGGGTCGGGTTAGGGTGCGGGTAGCTGGGGTTTGAACGGGGGCAGGGGCGCGGAGGAGCAGGTCAGGGCTGGCCCCAGAGCCAGCGCTGGAGGCGTGTGGGGCCGCTGTCGGGTTACGTGGAAATTTAACGTGAGGTTCGTGGTGGGGTGGGAGTGGAGAGGGGAAGGGCGGGCTGGGTGGGCTCCTGCGGAGCTGGTGTTGGGTGCAGGCGAGTCTGTCGCCTCACTGGCCACAGCCCCGAGTCTTCCCCCAGCTCGCCTTGTCTGGCCCCAAACTCCTGGGTCTCACCTGAATCTGCTCTCCTGTAACCTTTTCAGCCAGGAGCAGGCCTCAGTTTACCCCCTGATGAATGAGCCCTTGGCACTGAAACCTCCGGGCCCCCGCGAGCTCTCACGGAGCAGGGTGCTGTTCAGGTGACTTGGATTAGGCGCTATTGTTACGGGGAGCGGGTGCTCGCGGCGCACTCTGCAGCGGAGCTGGAACAAAAGAGGAGGCAGGTTGCACGGGCCCCATTGTGCTTTGTGGAACTATTTAAAACCCAAGGACCTTTTGCCACCCTGCTCGTCGGAATTGCCCTGGGAAACGTGTTTGACTTTCACAAAAGGTTTGTATCGACAGGGCATGTTACCGTTCAATTTCTAGGAAAGGAGAGTAATTAGAGACCTCATTCCAGATGCTGTTTCAATTACAGCAGGAAAAAACACAGGTGAATCCCACAAGGCAGCAAATACCTCCTTTCATTACGGAGAAGGGGCACCGCCGGGACCCGGCGGCCCACGCTGGCTGGACATGTCCGGCGGTGGGAGGTGGGGCAGGGCCCCCAGGAGGAAGGCAGGTGCATTTTATAAATTCTAAAGCATCACTTGGTGTGGTTGCAGGTGAGCTGGCAACCAGGAGGGGGCGATATTCCAATGTCCCAGCCCTTACGCATCGGAAGGTCTGGGCGAAGGTTCTGGAGGGAGGGCTGGCGGTGCTGGGGTGCCGCGCTGCGCAGAGCGGCCTGTGGTCCCGCATGGAGCACGCAAGGCCGGGAGGCGGGGCGGGTACCAGGTGGGTTCTAGGTACCAGCTTGGACGGCGACCTGCCGGGGATGGCAACAGAGGGTGAGCTCCAGCTGCTTCTCAAGGCCCCTGCGAGGAGTGGGACCTGGCAGTGCGGCCCAGCCGGGTTAGAACCTTGGGAGACTGAGGAGAGGGACTGGGAACCAATCCAAGACTTCTACATTAGCCTCACCCCCAGAAGCGGCCTGGCCACCGATTCTCCCCGCGCTCCGCTGGGCGTCCTGGGAGCTGGCCTGAGCCCACACAGGCTGGGCACCCCACCTGGTACCCGCCCCGCCTCCCGGCCTTGCGTGCTCCATGCAGGACCACAGGCCGCTCTGCTCTGCGCGGCACCCCCTTCATGTGTGGGCCCCCAGCACCGCCGGCCCCCTCATCCCTCAAGATGAGCTCAGCCGCCTCCTCCAGGAAGCCCTCCCGGGCTCCTCGGGACGCCTATCGGCCACCAGGGCCTCATCACAGGGGCTATTATCTTGGTCTCCTGGGTGTCCCTCTGCTCTGGGGGCTCCTCGGGCGGCCTGGGGGCTCCCCTGCCCCTCCAGGGCCAGCACAGCTGGAATCCTTCAAAGCGATCGAGGGACGCACGAGGGAGCGAGCCAAGGTGTGGGGAGCAGGGGGAGACGTGCACGCCTGCCCTGGCCCCGGGGGGCTGCCTGGCCGCATGGGCCCTGTGCAGACTGCGGGGGCGTTCAGCCGTGTGTTTGGGGGCCCTCGCGCCACAGCAGCACCTGCGACTGACACCCCATCTCATCCTCCCCCCCCAGCATCTGCCTTGATCAGAGCCCTATGGGAGGGGAGGGGCGGCGGGAGCTCCCTGCCGTCCACTCGAGGCGGGCGTTGTGCCGGGGGACACGAGCGTCCAGGGGTGCTCTCCTCGCCGCCGGCCAGGGACGCCGGGACCGGCCTTGCAAAAAGCCGGGGCCGCCTAACGGGCGGGGGCGTTCCTAGCTTCTCTTCCCAAACACTTCAGGGTTCATCTGCACCCTCTCCTTGAGAAAACAAAGCCCAGCAAAGGGCCAGGCCCGGCCTCCAGGCTGCACCTGCTGCGGCCGCCACAGGCCGAGGCGAGCGCTGCCGGCACCGTCTGGCCACCCGTGGGCCTGCGCCGGACCCCCCCGGGCGGGAGTTGGTGCAGGCGTGGCCACCCCGGCCCCCGAGGGCAGGACCCGGCCAAGCTCTCCCCTCGTCCCCGCGCACCCTCGGGGGCAGCGCAATGGCTGCAGAGCTGAGCGGACGCTGCGGCCGGGAAGGCGGGTGGGGCCAGGCCTCGGCTTCCACTGGAGCAGGCACTAAAGTGGTTCCCCGGAGGGCCCGGTCAGTCTCACCCCGCCCTGGGCCCTCGCCGAGGCAAGTGACCTTCTCGTCTGCCCAAACAGGCCGCGGGAAACAGCCACCCCAGCAGGGGGTCGAGGGTCAAGTGGGCCCGGGAGAGGCCACTTAGGGGAGAAGGCGCTGACAGGGCCTGGCAGGCTGGGGGGGCCTAGCGCAGAGGCTCCCTGGAAACGGGCCCCGGCTCTCAGAGGCCCGGAGTGCTGCGACGGGGCCGGGACGGGCCGGCCCGCGGAGGCAGGTAGGTCCCGTGCCAGCCCAGGGGGGGGGCGGGAAGTCTGCCCTCTGTGGCCAGGCCTGGCCAGAGGCCCCTGCAGGCGGCCCGTCCCCCTCCCCGCTCTGCATCTGTCCAGCAGGGCGGCCGGAGCTCCCGGCAGACGCGAGTGCCCATCAGCGTCCCCGGGCCTTGGGGCCTGGCACAGGGGCCCCGAGCTGTGTGCTCACCCAGGGATGGCCCTGTGGCCGAGGAACAGCACGGGCTGCTCGGAGGGTATGGGGGACGGCCAGGGACCGAGCAGCCGTGGGCCTGCCCAGGGATGCCTGTCGCTCCGTGCCAGGACGGGAGACCAGTTCGCTTTTATTCCAACTTTTATTTGCCAGAGAAGCGCGAGCTCTGGGGACCACCTGGAGATACAGGAAGGGGACCCCCATCGGCCTCCCCCTCCCCCGCAGGAAGGGGTGGCCGGCCGGGGCGCAGACACAGGTCCCAGGCCGCTCTGCAGACACGTCCCGCTGGCCGGGCCTGGCTGCGGGGGCAGGCGCGGCCGAGCAGGTCCAGTGCCTCTCCATGTCCTCCGGGGCCCGAGGCTGCAGCAGGGACACCGGTGCGCCCCAGCGGCGTCCGAGGCTCCTGGATGAGCTCCCGAGCCAGCTGGACCTGGCAGCCTGGCGTCTGACCGCCATCTGTCAGGCACCCCACCCCGGCTGCCGGGCCAGCGGGCTCCGGGCACGGGGAGCACCGGGGCCCAGAGAGGCCTTGTCCAGGGCCACACCCGAGGGGGCCGGGCCAGGCTGGATGGCGAAGCTGCGGTCACGGGCTGGTCACACGACGGCGCATCGCTCACTCCGGACCCCCAAACCACCCCAGAGGTTCTGGGCACCTGGCCCCGTCTCCCCAGCTCCTGGTGTGCCCACAGCCCTGAGCTCACGGCCCCTCCCGGGACCCCACCTTGCCTCTGACCTACACCCGCCCTCGAGAGTCGTGTGGGGCCAACTGTCCCCGCCGGCCGCCAGTGTCCCCGCTGCAGGGAGCCTGGAGGGCTGGGCAACGGGGCCAGCTGGGAACCCGCTTACCTAGGTGGGCAAGGAGCCAGGCCGGACGCTGGGCACTGGCTGCCCCGCCCCCGGCCTGCACGCTCAGCCTCCAGTCGACGGCGCCTCCACTGCACCCCGGCCTGCCAGCCGCACCCCACGGGTGCGCAGAGGCCTGGCGGGGCCCGGAGGTGGGGCCCTCGCGCCCTGACAGCTCCTGGAAGTTCTGAACGGTGCCAGGCCTGTGCCAGCCAGGAGCAACAGGGATGCCCTGGAGAGCGGGCAGGCTGAGGGGCGCCACTGCAGCCCCTCACACGCTTCCCTCCAGGCCTGTGACTGTCATCCCTCGGAGACCTCCCGTACCCCCAAAACTGCCAGGGCCAGCACCTGGGGGAGGGGCGGGGACAGGGCGAACAGGGTGCCCAAGCCCAGGTGCTGCCCACACGTGCCCCAGAACAGCCTGGCTCTGCCGTCCGCACCTGCAGGAGGGCCCACGCCACCCAGCGTGGGGGGTGGGCTGAGCCGCGGGAGGTGGCCGCGGGGACACTGCGTGGGGCGTCCCCAGAAGGTGCCAGGGCCAGGGCAACCGTGGACGGGCGGGGCCGGGAGCGGCACCACCGTGCTCCGGCCGCCCCGCCCTCCTGCCCAGCGCCTCTCCCTCCAGAGGCTCAGCGGCTGGAGGCGCTCGCTGCGCTGTCCCTCCCAGGCCGATACCGACGGAGCTGCCCCGAGTGCGCAGGCCGCCCCGCCCGCAGCTGTGTCTTCCGGGGAGGTGGGGCGGGAGGCCAGTCTCGTTTCTCTGCCTCACCTTTAAAAGTGAAATGAAGTTTCAAAGACGTGGGGGAATCCTCCGCTCAGCCCGAAAGAGCAGAGGCTGGAAGGCGGGGTGGGCGCGCCCCAGCGACTGAGAGGAAGGGCCGGTGCCCTGGCGGGGCCCCAGGGACCAGCACCAGGCACCGGGCACCAGACACCCTCGTCTGGCTGAGGGGAGCTGAGCCGGCACAGACCTTAGAACCATCTGCCAGGTCGCCCATTTTGCAGATGGGAAAACTGAGGCAGGTGGTTCTCACGCTGCCAGGCAGCAATCCAGGGAGTGCGCAGCAGTTAAGGGCACATCCAACACCCCCACCTGCACCTTCCAGGGGCAGCAAGGGCTGGGCAGAGCGCGGGGCCCCTGCACCTAGCCCATGGCCGGCAGCCGGCACGGCTGGAGACCCCTCAGCCTGGGGGCAGGTGCAGTGCACGTGCGTGGGAACACGAGTGTGTGTGCGTGCACCAGTGTGCACAGCGGTCTGCGTGTGTGTGCACAGCTGTGCAGACACACGCGTCCGTGGGCGGGCACAGGGGTGCCCGCAGATATGCGTGGCCTGCTCTGAGCACACACTCGTGCAAACGCTGGTCTGTGCACAAGGACACGTGCACGAGGGTGTGTGCACCGGGAGCTGAGCACTCTGCAGTGGGCGGTGCCGGAAAGCAGGCTGCCCGTGCCGGAGCTGAGGCCGGGGAGAGCTGCGCCCGAGGGGCCCTGGCACGGGCTTCCCTTCCGCCCGGAGGCAGGGGTGGGAGGAGGGACCGCAGGACAGCGCTGCCCAGGAGGCCCCACTTCTCTGTGCAGCCTGAGCCCCCACAGCCACCGCCCCGTGCCCCAGGCCCAGGTAGGCGCCAGGGACCTCGGACAAGCGGTGTCTCCGGGCCCAGCCTCGGCGGCTCCAGAACTGGGGACAGCTTGTCACCCCTCATTTTTCCTGACTGCAGGTGAGACCCCTGCAACGCAGGCCTGCAGCCAACCGCCAGGCCTCTGCACCCCACACGCTCTGGGGGCCCTGGGGGCGGGCCTGGGGAGGCGCCGCTCCCGCCCCACAGGACGGCCAGCTGCCCTCGGGATCTGGCCGGCTCCCCTGGCCCCCAGGAAGGGCACCGCAGACAGCGCCCAGGCCCTGAGCACTGCCCGCCCAGGGGCCCCAGCCCCTCCCCAGCCGGTCGCCCCTCCCCTCTGAGCACGGGGACGGCCGGGCCAGCGGGCAGGAAGGGTCCTTCACTCCCGGGAGAGGTCAGGTTGGGCCTCCAGCTTCTCCTGAGCACCCCGCCCTGGCTGCGCCCCCAGCCCTCGGGCTCCCTGGGCTGGAACCAGCCCCACAGGCCAGAGCTGCACATCTGCGGGCTGAAGCACAGGGCATGGGACCCGGGACCCCACAGGAACGAGGCACCGCACAAAACCACCCGTCATCCGGGTAATTCCGTTTGGGGCGCTTGTCGGAGCCGGTGATTTGGAGCCCCCGCCCCTGCCCAAGCCGGCCTCGGCGCACAGAGCCACATTCCCACAGCGGCCGACACGGTCGCAGAGCTCGGGAGCCGGGCCAGGGCTCGGGCGCCGCCGGCATGATTCACGCTCCGCGGCGCTGGGGAGGCGGCGGGGCCGGGTGGGGGGAGGCTCTGCCCAGCAGCGCCTGATCCGAGACCGCGAGGGTCTGGGCGGGCCGCGGTGCGTCCTCCGCCCGAGAGGCCGGCTCTGAGGCCGCGGGCCCGGGCTGGCCGGCGCGGCTCGCGAGTGTGCGCGCCCGCGTGTGCGCGTGCGTGCGCCCGGGAGGTGGAGCGGCGCCCGTCTTCGAAAGCGCAGGCTCTGGAACTCACCGCCCAGGTCAGCGGCCACCCCGCTCGGTCCCGAAGGCTGCAGCCGGCCCTGGAGGGGGCGCCCTCGCCGAGCGCGCGCCCCGCGCCGCCGCCCCGGACTCCTCCCCGGCGCCGCGCGGGCAGCTCCGCCGAGGCGGCCGCGGGCTCCGGCTCCCGGGCCCGCTCCCCCCGGGCCGGCGGCGCTGCCCGCCCGGCCGCCCCCGCCCGCCCCGCCCCGCCCCGCGCGCCCGCCCCGCTGCGCAACTCTACCCAAGTTGGAAGCGGAGCCGGCGGCCGCACTCGCGCCGAGCGCACGGCGGCGGCGCGGCTCCGGCGGGCGGGCGGGCGGAGCGGCGGCCGCACGGCCGAGCGCGGACCGCGGGGGGCGCCCGCGCCGGAGCCGCAGGAGGAGGAGCAGGAGGACGCGCGGCGGCGCCGGCGCCCGGCCCGGGAAAGTAAAGTTGGAGCCGGAGGCTGCGCGCGGGCGCGGGGGCCCGGCGGAGCGGCGGCCCGCGCCCCGGCGCGCCCAGCCCTAGCCGGCCGGATGGGAGGCGGAGCGCCCGGGCCGCCGCCGCCCGCAGCCTGCGCCCCGGCCGGGAGCCGGGGCCGCCGGGCCGCCGGGGCACGCCCGCTCGGGCGCCGCGCCGCCGTGGGCTCGCGGCCGGGGCGCTCCCCGTGAGCGGGGCCGAGGGCGGGGCCGCGCGAGGACCCCGGGACCTGCCCCCTCCCCCCGCCGCCGCGTCGCCGCTCGCTCTGGGCGCCTCCTGCTCTGCACTTACGCGCGCGGCAGCGGCGGGGAGCCCGGCAGCCACGCTCTCCGCGCCGCTCGCCCGCCGAGCCACCACGGCCGAGGGCCGGCTGCGGGGCGCCGCGGTCCCCGGCGGGCGCGCCCGAAGGGCAGGCGGCGATGCGGGCGCCGGCCCGGGCTGGGGGGCGCCCGAGCTGCCGCGGCTGCGCCCCGGCTCCGGGCGGGACCGCGTAGCTCGCGGGAGGACCATGGCGTCCCCGGCGCTGGCGGCGGCGCTGGCGGCGGCGGCGGCGGCGGGCCCCAACGCGAGCGGCGCCGGCGAGGGGGGCAGCGGCGCGGCCGCCAACGCTTCGGGCGCCGCGCCGGGGGCCGGCTGGGGGCCGCCCCCGGGCCAGTACTCGGCGGGCGCCGTGGCGGGGCTGGCGGCCGTGGTGGGCTTCCTCATCGTCTTCACCGTCGTGGGCAACGTGCTGGTGGTGATCGCCGTGCTGACCAGCCGGGCGCTGCGGGCGCCGCAGAACCTCTTCCTGGTGTCGCTGGCCTCGGCCGACATCCTGGTGGCCACGCTGGTCATGCCCTTCTCGCTGGCCAACGAGCTCATGGCCTACTGGTACTTCGGGCAGGTGTGGTGCGGTGTGTACCTGGCGCTCGACGTGCTCTTCTGCACCTCCTCCATCGTGCACCTGTGCGCCATCAGCCTGGACCGCTACTGGTCCGTGACGCAGGCCGTCGAGTACAACCTGAAGCGCACGCCGCGCCGCGTCAAGGCCACCATCGTGGCTGTGTGGCTCATCTCGGCCGTCATCTCCTTCCCGCCGCTCGTCTCCCTCTATCGCCAGCCCGACGGCGCCGCCTACCCGCAGTGCGGCCTCAACGACGAGACCTGGTACATCCTGTCCTCCTGCATCGGCTCTTTCTTCGCGCCCTGCCTCATCATGGGCCTGGTCTACGCGCGCATCTACCGGGTCGCCAAGCTGCGCACGCGCACGCTCAGCGAGAAGCGCGCGCCCGGGGCCCCCGACGGCGCGTCCCCGACCACGGAGAACGGGCTGGGCGCTGCGGCGGGCGCGGGCGAGAACGGACACTGCGCGCTTCCGCGCCTCCCGCGCGCCGACGTGGAGCCGGAGGACAGCAGCGCGGCGGCCGAGAGGCGGCGGCGGCGGGGCGCGCTGCGGCGGGGCGGCTGGCGGCGCGCAGCGGCCGAGGGGGGCGCGGCCAGTGCTGACGGGCTGGGGCCGGCAGAGCCGGCCGACGCCGGCGCGCTGGCAGCCTCCAGGTCCCCGGGCCCCGGCGGGCGCCTGTCTCGCGCCAGCTCGCGCTCCGTCGAGTTCTTCTTGTCGCGCAGGCGCCGGGCGCGCAGCAGCGTGTGCCGCCGCAAGGTGGCCCAGGCGCGCGAGAAGCGCTTCACCTTTGTGCTGGCCGTGGTCATGGGCGTGTTCGTGCTCTGCTGGTTCCCCTTCTTCTTCAGCTACAGCCTGTACGGCATCTGCCGCGAGGCCTGCCAGGTGCCCGACCCGCTCTTCAAGTTCTTCTTCTGGATCGGCTACTGCAACAGCTCGCTCAACCCGGTCATCTACACCGTCTTCAACCAGGACTTCCGGCGCTCCTTCAAACACATCCTCTTCCGACGGAGGAGACGGGGCTTCAGGCAGTGACCCCGCGCCCGCCTGGCCGAGACCCTGGACCCAAGGCCCAGGGATGGATTGTCCTGGGGCGCAGCAGGCGAGGGGAGGGGCGAGCAGCGACCTCAGGCCCCGGGGAGAGGGGAGGAGAGGGGGTGACCCGCTGCCTCCCCGTCTCAGCCGGGGCTGCGCTGGGGCCGCGTGGCCGAGGGCAGGGTCGCAGCAGCGAGTGCAGACTGCACGTGGGCGGGAAAGAGCCCAGCCCCCCGCACCCCCGCCCCACCCCCTCAAGGGCTGACTTCCGACCGGGCGCTGCGGGGCGGGAGCCTCTGACAATCTTTGGTCATTGAATGTACTTCAATGTTTGCCAAAAACCACAGCCTAAACAACCAAACTATTTTCTAAATAAACCTTTGTAATGTAGGTGTTGGGTGCAGCGTTCGGGCTTGAGCTGGGTGGTGCCCCCAGGTGGGCACCTTAGCCCCAGGTGTAGGAGAGGGGTCTTTTCCCCGGAAGTGCTGCAGCGATTACTTGGGGCGATTAGCCCTGGAGGGCTGCCCCCTCCCCGGCCCCCCAGCCCTGGCCTTGGCCCTGCCCTGTGGAGGGGCGGGTGCTCTGTCCAGCCCACTCTGCTGCCCCTGTGGCTGTGGGCCAGTCCCCAGCCTCTCATCACTGGTGGGTCTGCCGCCGGACGGGGAAGGGTCGGCGGGGCCCGCCCAGAAGCAGTGCCCCCCGCCCACCTGAGGGTATGGGGGCCAGGCGGGCCCCCAGCCCCTGCTCCAGGCCAGAGGTCAGTCTTGCTTGTTTTGAAAGTGAAAATCTGAGAGCAACGAGCGGGAAAAGCCTGCAGGCTGAAGGGGCTGGAGCCCCCTTGTCTGAGTCGGGCCCCCCAGTGCAGCAGCCTTGCCCTGATACCTGTCCTCGCCCCCCACCAAGGCTGGAGTGGTGGCTGGCAGACGGGGTGTCTTGCGGAGGGGGTACCCCTCCTGGGCAGGACCAGCCCCGCAGCCTGGGAGCTCGGGGAGAGTGGAGATGGGGGAGGCAGCAGGACCTGGCATTGCAGACGGAGGGGGCACCCCGTACCCCAGTGCACGCACACGCACACACGTGTGCACCGGCGGGCTTGCTCACACACGTGAGCGTGGGGTCTGGAGCGGCCTGTGTTGCTCTGGCCTGTCCCTGGGCCGGGCCTCCCGGCTCCCAGCCCAGCACCCCCATCACCGCCGCTTCCGGGGCCGGGGTGGCCTGGGGCCTCCGGCCTTCCGTCCCCAGCCAGCAGCAGCCCCTTGCCCGAGGGCCTGGGCTGTCTGGAGAACGCCCCCCAGCCGCCAGGCCCCGTCACCCCAGAACGTGAGCGCTGCTGTCCGAGGTGTCCACACCAGCTCCCGCGGGCCACCCCCGCCGGCTGCGTTTAGGCTCAGGGACGGGAGGGCAGCCCAGCGGGAGGCGTGGCCGAGGTGGGCGTCGGGAGCCCCGGGTCCGGCCGGGCACACGTGGTGCCGGCCCCCGAGCGCAGCGCTCCCTCCGCAGTCGGCAGGCGTGGAGGCTCACGCGCCGCGCGGAGTCGGGCCGGGGACTCGTGGTTCGGGGATGGCCACGCTGCCCCTGCGGCGGCCAGAGGAGCCCTTGGTGAGCGAGGCCAGCGCCACGGCGCCCGCTGGGCCGCCCCACCTTCTCGGGACCCGCCAGGCCCTGGGGGCGCCCGCCCTGCACAGGTGAGCCGGCGGCTCTCCACGCAGAGGCCAGGAGGAGGCAGCTCTTAGCGACCGCCCAGGGCACAAACACCGAAATGTTTGTGGTGGAGAATAATCGGGTTATCCACTCCCCAGAGGGCCGGCTGCACAAACCCAATTGAGAGCAAACTCCGTCCTCTTTTAATTGGTTCAGATGAAGCTGCCCTTCCAGCTAGGTGGGGGCCGCTTCCGCGAGCAGCGGGCGGGGCGGCCCTGGCGCGGGGTCTGGACCGGCCATCGCAGGCCGCCGCCTGGCCGGGTGCCGCTGTGGGCTCAGCGTGGGGCCCGGCCCCTCCTGCAGGGCCACGGGTCGGCCGTCACGCCTGGAGGCACCAGGCTGGTGCTCGGTGGGGACCATGCCCCACGCCGCCGGCCAGCGGGCGCTGGGGGGCCCACGCAGCCCTGAGCTGGGTGCCCTGGGCTTCAGTGATGGAGCCGCCAGTGGCCGCCGCGGTGCCAGCAGGCCCTGCTGATCGGTGCCGGGCAAGAATGGCAGGATGGTCTGCACTGGCCACGCCGGGCGGCTTTGCCACCCGCCTCCGCCTCTGCCAAGGGGACCGGTGGTGCCGCTCGGCGTGGGCCCAGGAGTGGGCAGGAGGCGGGCAGTGCCGGGTGGGCCCTGGGCCTAGAGGGGGCCTGGGCCACCTCAGGGCTCTCTGGGGGGCCTGCCCTGTGCGGGTCAGAGAGCTGAGGCACCCCGAGGGGCACACTGCCTGCTGCCCGCTGCCCACTGGGAGTGGGGCCTGCCGCCCGCCACCTCGGGGACCTGGTTTTATTTTTTTTAATATTTATGAGAGCTTTAGTCATAATAGCCGAAAACCTGGAAATGACCCAGAAGTCCATTGTGGGTGAGTGGCGCTCCAGACTGTGGGGCTCTGCTGGAGCTCGGGGCGGCCGCCCCTCGGCGTGGGCGTGGGGGCCTCGCGTGGGCGCCTCGGCGATGCAGTGGCTGGGCAGACCCAGGAGCCCGAGGCTCCACTCAGACATTTGCGCTGGCCTTTGAGCTTCGAGCAGCTTTCCGCTTGGCTCGAGGCGGCTCTTGGGGTTCGGGCCTGGGGGGGCCCTGCCAGGCCCTGGGGTGGGGGCACTCTGCACACTGCAGCGTGCGGTGCCCCGGCCGGGGCTCTCAGAGGCTCCAGAGCACTGGGGGTGGCCGGCCGGCAACAGCACCTGCAGATACGGGGAGAGAAGTTTCTGGAAATGTGCCCCACGGGTCTGCTGGGAGCCAAGCTGGCCTCCTGTGAGGCCGGTCGCTGGCCGCGGAGATGGAAAACTACCAGCCTGGCAGCCAGGCTCCAGCGGGCAGCTCTTATCTCCCATCAGGCAGGAGCCTCGCTGGCCAGGCCGGGCTGGGAGCGGGGGAAGAAGGGCCTTTCCACGCCTGCAGGCCGAGGGGCAGCCTGGCTGCTCATGGCCCTGCTCCTGCCACGGCCGGGAGCGGGCTCGGGTGCGGAGCCCAAGAAAGCCAGTCCCCGGCCTCCCGCTGGCTGCTGGGCGTCTCCCCGAGCCCCTCTGTCCCAGCGTCTCCACCAGCCGCCTCCGCAGCCCTGGTACACCCCAGTGCCCTGACTCCGCCCCCGGGCGCCTCGAGACTGCGATGCAGCAAACGGGCAGGGAGGCTGCGGCCAGGGTGGCCCAGATCGGGGAGGGCCCTGGGGTCCCTGCCCGGAGCCGAGCGCCGGCCCTCTGCAGCTGCAGGGCCGGCTCTGGCCTTGCCCGGCGGGCGGTGACGGGAGGGGCGGTGATGCCGCGGGTTGGGGCTGGGGTTCCTCCTGGGCTGCGGTCACTTCTGGGCGGGCCCAGAGACACGCCTCTGCGGGACAGAGCCTTCGGGGCGCGGGCTCAGGCCCCAGGGCTGGCCAGCAGCAGCATGACCGCCGCGGGACCCGCAGCTGCAAAGCGAGATCTCGGCGTGAGCTCAGCTGGGCCAGGGCTGGCCGCCTCGGGCTGGGGTGGAGAGAAGGGCCCGCACCCACCTGGGCACCCACAGGCTGCCTCCCTCGTGCCCCTCTCTGCTTGCCTCCTGCCCCGAGAGTGCCCCCAAGGGGCAGGACCTCCTCCCAGCGGCAGTGCCAGAAGAGGGGCGACCCAGGAGGCCGGAGGGGTCAGCCCCGCCACGCCCTGTGACCGACAGTGGGGACGGGCCCGATTCTGTGTGGGAGATGGTGTCTGTCCGGAGGGCCCCGTGGGTCCCGTCCTCCTCTCCCAGCTCCCAGCCTCTGTGCAGCTGCACCCCTCGCCGGCCTGAGGCCCCCTCTCGGTCAGCCCCAGAGGCGGGGCCTGTGCCCGGGGGCCCACCCAGCCCTGCCCCTGCTCCATCTTGCACCCAGTTTGGCGGGAGAAGCCCCTGCGACTGCACGGCTCCGGGGGGCTGGGCATCCCAGCCCCGCCGCCGCCTCTGGCTTCTCTTCCCCGCGGGCTGAGCGGCTCCGCCCAGGGCCAGGGCTGCGCTGAGGGAGGCTGGGCCCGACCGTGGTCTGGGGCCCCCTGGGCTGAGCCGGGCAGGGCTGCGGCGGCAGCTCCCAGGACAGCTCTGCGGCCAGCCGGCCTCCCAGCCTCGAGAAGCCAGCTGGCCACTCTCCAGGTGGGCGCCGGGGGGAGAGGCCGGAAAGCTCCTGCCACCGCTGCCCCCAGCTCCCCGCAGCCCTACAGCTGTGGGCACGGAGCTGCCATTTCCCTCCAGGAAGGTGGCGCCCGGCCTGGCTCGGGTCCTGGGGCCGGCCCCGCGGGGCTCTGCGGTGGCTCTGAGAGCCGCGTTGGCCACCCCAGGACCCCATCCCCGCCCCGCTCCCGCCTCTGCCGTCTCCCGGCCTGCCTTGCTGAGTGGGGCTGGGGGCCTTTCTTGTTTTGAACCAAGGAGGGTTTAAGAAGCAAGTTTGTGCCAGTCTGTGGCTCAGCCGCCCCCGGCTCGAGGGGCACCTGGGGCGAGTGCGGGGTGAGCAGGGCCGGCCGGGCCCAGGGAAGGACACTGGCCGGGGGCAGGGCGGGGAGGGCCCAGGGCCCGGAGCAGTCACAGAACGGCGCGACAGCCTCCGCCGCCTTTCCAGCCCAGACAAAATCGATGCGCCTGGAAAGATGAGAACGGCCGACCTCTGGGGATTCCAGCAAACCTTCGAGGCGTAAGGTCAGTGGGGGCTTGACTCAGAGCCCGACGGGGCTGGAGGGGCGGGAGCCGCCGCGGCCGGGAGCCTCGACACCGCTGGCCGTTTCCCAGGGCCACTCTGAAGCACACCAGGCCCCTGTGGGGTGCCTGACTGGGGTCAGCTCGGAGAGAAGGCCTCAGCGCGAGAGGCCCTGCTGGCCCCCGAGAGCCTCTGCAGGGACGCGGGCTTTCTCTGCAGGACTGTCCACGGCCCGCTGCTGGCCCCCCTGTGGGCGGGGCTGGGATGCAGCCAGGGCCAGCCCAGGGCTGTGTTCTCTGGGGAGCACGGAGCAGGCGGAGTGTCGTCAGCCCGCCAGCCAGGGAGCGTGGCCAGGTCAGTAGCTGAGGCTCAGAGGCACACGGACTTGGAGGGGTGCAGGTGGGGGTAGGCGGGGGGACTTCTGAGCCACTCTGGG